>CAUYQV010015525.1:0-46666 GCA_963574575.1 Galagoides demidoff | reverse complement strand
CCTTTACTCACCCCCTTTCCTTTCTCTCTCCTTTAAAAAAAAATATTTTATCCCTTCTTGCTCTTCACTGTTCTTGTCTTTTTAGTCCTTTACAAAAAGGACACTTCAACACCTTAGGTCAGAGGCATGATAATTTAAAGAACAAGGGGAAGTGAGAGTAAAAAGTAGGACAAGGAAACAGACAAAAAGAAAACACTCATGAGGAAGAAACAGTAGAAAAATCCTGGCAACATGAACAACTAGACCAGAGCAACACCCCCAAGGAATCATGAGGTAGCTACTGCATAAGATTTCACCTATAGAGAAATGTTAGATATGACAGAAAGGGAATTTAAAATATGGATGATAAAAACAATGGCAAAAGTTGCTGAGGAAGTGGAAAATAACCAAAAGGAAATCCAAAAACAGAATGAAATAAAAGATGAATGATATGAAGAATATAGAAAGGATACAGAAGAGCCAAATGAATTGAAGCAGTCAATTAGGGAACTTAATGATACAGGAGAAAGTATCAATAACAGACCATACCATGCAGAAAAAATGATCTCAGGTGCAAATGATAAAGCTCCTGAGATAACTCTGGCAGTTAAAGAGACAGAAAGAAGAAAGAAAGCAGAATGTTCACTGACAGAATTATGGGTCTTCTTGAAGCACTCAAAATATGAGTTCTGGGTAGCCCAGTAGGGGAAGAAGAATGCCCTGAAGGCATGGAAGGCCTACTAGAAGATATCATGAATAAAAATTTCCAAAACACCACCAAAGATTCTGACATAGTCCTTTCACAGGGATATTGGACTTTAGGTCATCGAAACTCAGTTTGAACTTCTCCAAGACACATTGTCACGAACCTGTCCAATGTCACGATAAAACAGAAGATTCTGCAAGCTGCCAGGAGTAATTTCCAATTGACCTACAGGGGAAATACATCAATTTCCAAGTTAATGGATCTTTCCAGACCTTGCCATAGCATCTTCTGTGTCCATTATTTCCTCCAGAGTGTTTATGGACCCACCAGGGATGTTTCTAAGCTGTATCTCCAATAGTCTGAGTTCCAGGAAAAGAGCAAACTTGCTCAGATAAAAATGTAGCAGCAGCTGGTTTAAAGTTAAACTAGCTGACTTTCATTTTTTTTATTTCCCTTTTTCTGGGGTTGTTTCCACTTGCCAACAATGGGGTGTCTGTCCCCATTCTGCCTGCATTTGCCATGACAATACCAGATATACAGGAAATAATTAGACCTATTCTATACACCAACAATCACAATGGACCACCAACAAACTAAACACCTAAAAACAAAAGGACAAAACCTAGCTTCCACAATGATGCAAAAGACAAAATTAAGCAATGGACTTTCACAAAATAAGATGAATAGAATGCCACCACACTTATCAATTATCTCAATAAATGTTAATGGTTTAAATTCCGCACTGAAGAGACATAGGCTGGATGTCTGGATAAAAAAAAACATGCCATCTATTTGCTGCCTCTAGGAGACACACCTAGGCTTGAAGGACAAATTAAAACTCAGGGTTAAGGGATGAAAGACATTTTTTCAAGCAAATGGAATTCAAAAGAAAGAGGGGTTGCAATTTTGTTCTCAGATACAAGCAGATTTAAAGCAACTAATTCAAAAAAGACAAACATGGACATTTTGTATTGCTCAAGGGAACAATGCAACAAGAAGACATTTCAATTCTAAATATTTATGCACAACACTTAAATGCTCTGAGATTCTTGAAACAGACTTTAATTTTTGTGAGCAGTATAATATCACATAGCATCATCATAATAGGGGGCTTTAACAGTTCTCTTACAGAGCTTGGCAGATCCTATAAATAGGAACTAAACAAAGATACAAGGGACCTACATGTGACCCTAGAAAAACTGTGATTGATGGACATATCTAGAACATTCAATCCCAAAGCTAAAGAATATACATTCTTCTCAACAGCCCATGGAACAGTCTCCAAAAATAGATGATGTACTAGGACACAAGTGAAACCTCAACAGAATCAAAAGAATTGAAATTTTACCTTGTATCTTCTCAGACAATAAGGCATTAAAGGTGAAAATGAACTCCAACAAAAACATTCAACCCCATACAAAGGCATGGAAATTAAACAACCTTATATTGAATGATAAATGGGTTCAGAAAGAGATGAAAGAGGAAATCATTAACTTCCTTGAGCAAAAGAACAATGAAGACACAAGCTACCAATCTCTGTGTAATATAGCAAAAGCATTCCTGAGAGGAAAATTTATTGCTTTCTATGCCTGCATCTGAAAAAAAGAAAGACAGCACATGAACAAACTCACAAAACATCTTAAGGAATTAGAAAAAGAACAATCTAATCCTCAACCCAACAGAAGAAAAGAAATATCCAAAATTAAATCAGAGATGAATGAAATTGAAAACAAAAGACTCATTCAGAAAATTAATGAAACAAGGAGATTTAAAAAAAAAATAGAAACTTTGGCTAGACTAAAATCCCTAGTAACCTCAATCAGAAGTGATAAAGAGGAAATAACAACAGATGCCGCAGAGATACAAGAGATTATCTCTGAATTCTATAAGAAACTCTATGTTCAGAAATTTGACAATGTGAAAGAAATGGATCAATATTTGGAATCACACCCTCTCCCTAGACTTAGCCTGGAAGAAATAGATCCCCAGAACAGACCAAGTTCGAGCATTGAGATCAAAGAAATAATAAAAAAATTCTCCTAACAAAATAATTCCCTGCTCTGGATGGCCTCACACCATAATTCTCTCAAACCTTCAAAGAAGAGCTTATTCATATACTGCAGAAATTATTCCAAAACACTGAGGAGGAAAGAATCTTCCTCAACACATTCTACAGCGCAAACATCACCCTGATAACAAAACAAAGAAAATACAAAATGAAACAGGAGAACTTCAGACCAATTCACTAATGAATATAGATGCAAAAATTCTCATCAAAATCTTAGCCAATAAACTACAGCTTGTCACAGAATGTCATACATCATGATCAACTAGGTTTCATCCCAGGGATGCAAGGCTGGTTTAACATACACAAGTCCATAAATGTTATTCACCATATCAACAGAGCAAAAACAAAGACCATATGATCCTTTCAGTAGATGATGAGAATGTATTCAATAAAATTTGGCATCCTTTTCTAATTAGAACACTGAATATTATAGGCATAGGCAGCACATTTCTTAAACTGATTGCAGCTATATATGACAACCCAAAGCTAATATTTTACTGAACCAGGTACAACTGAAAGCTTTTCCACTCTGAAATGGAACAGGACTAGTTTGTCCTCTATTGCCATTACTATTCCAAATAGTTCTGGAAGTTCTAGGCAATACATTCAGATAAGAAAAGGAAATAAAGGGCATCCAAGTGATAGCAGAGAAGGTCAAACTCTCTTTTCTGACAATATGAACTTAAACTTAGTTCAAAAACTCAATCACAAGACTCCTGGAAGTGATCAAAAAATATAATAATGTCTCAGGATATGAAATCAAAGTCTACAAATCTGTAGCCTTTGTATATTCCAATAACATCCAAGATGAGAAGTTAATTAAAGACACAATCCTGGCTCAGTGACTGTAACTCAGCAGCTAGGGCACCAGCCACCTACACTGGGGCTGGTGGGTTAAAACCCAGCCTGGGCCTCACAACAAATAATGACAACCACAACAACAAAAAAAAATGGCCAGGAATTGTATAGGGTGCCTTTAGTCCCAGTTACTTAGGAGGCTCAGACAAGAGAACCACTTAAGTCCAAGAGTTTGATGTTGCTGTGAGGTGTGACGCCATGACACTCTACCGAGGGAGACATAGTGAAACTCTGCCTCAATAAATAAATAAATACACAATACTCTTCATGGTAGCTTCAGAGGAAATTAAATACCTAAGGTTATACCTAATAAAAGAGGTGAAGGACCCTTATGAAGAAAATTATGAAACCCTAAGAAGAGAAATAGCAGAAGATATTAACAAATGAAAAAACATAGCATGCTCATGGCCAGGAAGAATCAAGATTGTTAAAATGGGCTCAGCGTCCATAGCTTAGTGATTATGATGGCAGCCACATACACCAGGCTGGCAGATTTGATCCTGGCCCAGGCTTCTTAAACAGCAATGACAACTACAACAACTACAGAGGGCTACATAGTGATACTCTGTCTCAAAAAAAAAATGTTAAAATGTCTATACATCCCAAAGCAATCTACATATTCAATGCCATTCCTATTACAATATAAACATCATAGTTGCAAGACGTAGAAAAAATAGTTTTTCATTTTGTATGGAACAAGAAAAAAAATCCTGCATAGCTAAGACAATTCTTAGCAATAAACACAAAGCCAGGGCTTCAGCCTACCAGACTTTAAGCTGTATTACAAGGCCATAGTGATCAAAACAACATGGTATTGGCACAAAAATAGAGACACGGACATCTGGAACCAAATGGAAAACCAGGAGATAAAACTAATATCTTATAGCCACCTAATTTTTGATAAACCAAACAAGAACACACACTGGGAGAAAGAATCCTATTCAGTAAATGGTGCTGAGAGAATTGGATAGCCACATGTAAAAGACTGAAACTGGACCTGCACATTTCTCCACTCACTAAAATTGATTCAAGATGGATAAATAACCTGAATTTAAGGCATGAAATGGTAGAAATCCTCAAAGAAAGCATGGGAAATATACTTGAAGATATCAGACTGGGGAAAGATTTTATGAGAAAGACTTCCAAGGCAATTGAAACAATAAAAATAAACAAATAGGACTTAATTAAACTGAAAAGCTTCTGTACAGCAAAGGAGACAACCACCAAAGCAAATAGACAACCTATACAATGAGAAAGGTCCAATATTTGCATATTTGGAATCAGACAAAAGCTTGATAACTAGGAGCTACTGAAAATTCAAATTAAGAAACATAAAAAGAGTCAACAATCCCTTGTATCACTGGGCAGTAGAGATGAAAAGAGCATTCTCTGAAAAAGACAGATAAATGGCTAAGAAACATGAAAAAATACTCATTGTCCCTAATTATTAGGGAAATGTAAATCAAAACCACCCTGAGATATCATCTAACCCCAGTGAGAATGGCCTACATCAAAAAAATCTCAAAACTGCAGATGCTGGCATGGATGTTGAGAGAAGGGGACACTTCTGTACTGCTGGTGGGACTCCAAACTAATATAACCTTTTTGGAAAGAAGTATGAAGAACCCTCAAAGAACTCAAACTAGTCCTCCCATTTGATCTTACAAATATATTACTGGGCATCTACCCAGAAGAAAAATAATCCTTTCACCATAAGTACACTTTCACTAAACTTTTTATTACAGCTTAATTTACAATCACCAAAATGTAGCAACAGCTTAAGTGCCCACCAACCCAGGAATGGACTAACAAGCTGTGGCATATGTATACTGTGAAATATTATTCAGCAATCAAAAAGGTGGAGACTTGACATCTTTTGTATGAGCCCAGATGGAAGGGGAACACATTATTCTTATTAAAGCATCACAAGAATGAAAAAGCAAGAATCCTAGGTACTCAATTCTGAAATGAGGACAATTAATGACCTAATATATGGTGGGGGTGGGGAAGGGGAGAGCAGAGAAAGGGAAGGAGGAAGAGGGATGCGAGGTCACAGTGTGTGACACCCCTTTTGAGAGCAAGACACAATTATAAAAGGGACTTTACCTAACAAATGTGATCAATGTAACCTGCTTTTTTGTATCCTCAATGAATCCCCAGCAATAAAAAGTATGAGAAGAGTTATTAGGGTTGGCCCTACATTTTATTACAAAGGTCTTTATAGGATAAAGGAAAGGGGAAATTACACAGGCACGCAGAGGAAGAGATAATGTGAAGATGTAGGCATAAATTTCAGTGATGTGGCCGCAACCAAGACGCTGACTGAGATAATGAATAGTTTCTGTCCTAGAACTTGTAGAGAAGAATTTTGTACTTTCAGTCTTCACAACTGTGAGAGAATATAGTTCCATTAGTTTACAGTATTAATTTTTTATAATACAGTGGCAATTTGTTATAATACAGTGGTAATTTGTTATATTACAGTGGTAATTTGTTATAATAGCTAAAGCAAACTCATGCAGAAGGTAACTAATAGATAAATGTATAATAGTGTAACCATCTTTGGATTTCCTTGCAAGTGACAGAAACAAAAATTTCTCTCTCTCTCTTTCTCTCTTCTCTAGCTCTGTCTCCAGAATCACTAATCTCTATCTCCTGGAACTTGAGAGAAGGAATGTGTTTGAATATTCAGATTTGGGAAAAGTTTAGAAGCCCTGATTGTTTCTCAACCAAACATCTCAAGCTCAGTTGGGTGTAAGTGTCTACTATTGGTCCAATCAGTTATTAATTAACAAGAAGTGAGGGGCAGCACTGGTGGCTCATAGAGTATGGTGATGGCACCATATACCAGGGTTGGCAGGTTCAAACCTGGCCCTGGCCAAAAACTGCAAAATAAATAAATAAATAAATAAATAAATAAATAAATAAATAAATAAATAAAATAAACAAGAATTGAGATTACACAGTATAAACATGCCTACTTTGGCTCACTGATTTCAAATGTGAGAGAATACAGTTCCATTAGTTTACAGTATTAATTTGTTAGAATTTTTTTCTACTTTCAGGAATATTTAGCAGATGAGAAAATAGGTAGCAAAAATTCAAACAGAAGCAGGTGCATATTAAATAGCAGTATGTTCATTCTCCAGAAGGCTGAATCTACAGGACACATTGCACAAATTGGATAGCATATTCAACTGAGTATATCTTTCTGAAAACATTTGAAAAAAAATCACAAAATTCAGCCACACATGTATTGCCTCAAACCCCTTTGATTCTCTCACAGTGAAAGATAGAATAAAGATTCCTAAACCAACTAAGTTGCTGTGTAATGTTCCTGAGGCATAAATATCCATGTCTTCCTTTCCCATTTTTTGTGTATTCCTGAACTTGTATACCTTACACGATGTAATCTAATCACATTATATGAGTTCAAAAATACATGTGATAAAAACGGATGAACCAAGAAATAATAAAATAAAACATTGGAGAAAGAGTAATTACACTAGTTTTGGCAACGATTTCTTGAACATAACACCAATAGTACAGGCAATAAAAGTAGAAATCAACAAACTGGATTGCATCAAAGTTAAAACCTTCTCTACATCGAACAATATCAACGCAAGGAAATGGCAACCTAAAGAATGGAATAACACATTTTAATAATATATCTGATAATAGATTAATTTATAAAATATGTAAATAACTCTCTCAGTGCTCCAAAAACAATAAAAGCTCAATTAACCCAACTAAAATCAGTCAAAATTGTTGACAAATTATTTCTACAAAGATGAAACATATACCAAAAACATATAAAAGGATGCTAAATATCATTGATTATTATAAAAATTAAAATAAGAACCATGATAAAGGATTAATTTTAATTCATTAGTAAGGCTATTATAAAAACTAAAAAATAAAAAAAATGCAAAACAAAATAAGTGTTTTAATTTGGGGGGAAGATATGGAGATATTGGAATACTTGTGCATTGTTTGTGTGCATGTAAAATGGTGCAGCCAACATGGAAAACAATTTGGTGAATCCTCAAAAAATTATAATTAGAAGCATTATATAATTCAGAAACATATTTAAAAGAATTGAAGGCAAAGTATGAAAGATGCATTTTCCACCCATCTTCATAGCAGCATTATTCACAATAGCCAAGAGATAGAAACAACCTAAATATTTATAATATGATGAATGAATAAACTATATATATATATATATATATATATATATGTATATAATAAAATCTTAATACCCCCTCATCAGCTGACTAACAGTACCCACTCTTGGCCAAGGAGATCTCCTAGAACTGAGTTGTTATCCTTGAGAAAGGAGATCAGACATACCTATTATGTCACCCTGCCTGGAGATGTCCTTTGTGACTTGTTAATAGGCTTAAGACTATGAAAGGCATACCTGTGGGTCTTCAATATACATAACAAACAACTTATCGTGGTATATGTCCAGTAGCTTGTCTCTGATTAACAGACCCTTATCTTAATTCAAGCATTCTTGTTTACTATTTCCTAATCTATAAGGCAAAGCCTAATTCTTTCAGCCAATTGTCAATTGAAGAATCTTTAAACCCACCTAAAACTTATAAGCCCCCTGTTTTGAAGTGTCCCAACTTTTGGGGCCAAACAAATCTATGTTTTCCATGTATTAATTTATGACTTCACTTGTAATTCCTATCTCCCTGGAATATATAAAATGAATCTATAATCTCACCACAGTGAGTCCACTTGCTCGCTATTTCTTGGATGTAGCCCCAGGTCATGGTCCTCAAAATTGTCTAAGAATAAATTTTTAAAATTATTTTACAAACACCAGGTGAGGGCAAATAAAAGATACAATCTAGCTAGCTGGCTCTTACACCAGGTAAGGGGACATAAAAGGTACAATCCATGAGGTAGTCAGCTATCACCAGCCACTGAATCTACTGGTATCTTGAAATTAGACTTCCCAGCCTTGAGTACTATAGAGAAACTGAATCTAAATAGGAAAATAATTAACACATATTTACACATCTGTGGTGATTTGAGTAGTGTCTTCTCACAAATCATCTACTCAAACCTCCAGAATGTGACATTGCCTAGAAGTGGGTATCAACAGATAAATTTGGTGAAAAAAGGTCATCCTGGTTTAGGATGAGCTCTAAATCAAATGACTGTTGTCTTTAGAAAGAAAAAGAGACAGAAAGACTCAGAGAAGGTCTTTTGAAGACAGAGGTAGAAATTGCACTTATAAAGCTACATGTTGAGGAATATCAAAGGTTACCAACAACCAGAAGAAAAAGTTACTGGAGAGAGGGGTGAAGAACAAGATGCCAGACAGGAATAGTCGTTCAGTCAAGTTCTCCTAGTACAACTGAGGAATGGGAAAAATCCAGGCTACGCCTGGTTCTGATACCTTGCCTGGAGCTGTGTCTCAGGATGCAGTGTGGTGCTAGATACAGTTCAGGAGCAGGAGTTGTGGAGATCTGAAATGCTAGAAGAGTCTGGTTCTTCACAGGCTGGTAAGAAGCCTATGGTTTCTAGGAACATACCCAGTCCATCCTCTCAAAATTCTTGAGTTACAGGTGTGGCCTTATCACCATATTGATGAGTACTATTACTTCCATCACTTTCAATCTCTCTTCCTATCTCCTGTTCTTCAAGTGTTTTTTTTTTTTTCCTGTTGTCCCAGTTCCCTTTTTCTGCCTGTTTCTCTTTCTTTTCTTTTACTGTTTTATTATTTTGTCCTCTTTCTATATTTTCCTCTTGTTTCTCCCTAATTGCTCTTTACGTTTCTCCTCCTTTTTGTCTCATACCAGGAGGTCTCTTCATCACCTAAACTCAGAGACAAGGTAACTTGAAACAAAGGAGGAAATCAGAAAGAAAAAGGAGCAGAAGGAGGTGAACATATGAAATCACACTTGAGGAGGAACCAACTGAAAAATTCAAGCAACATGAAAAACCAAAATAGAGCAACTCCCCCAAGGAACCATGAGGCAGCTTTTATTTAAGACTTCTCCTATAAAGAATTGACATATTTGAGAGAAATGGAACGTACAATTTGGATGCTTAAGACAATAAAGGGAATGAATGAGAAAATGGAAAGATAGAACCAAAAGTCAGAGAAGAGATATTAGTAAAATATAGAAAGGATATGGCAGAGCTTAAGGAAATGAGGTGGAAATCAGGGAATGCAAAGATGCAGTAGAAAGTATCAAAAATAAATTAGACCATGGAGAAGAAAGAATGTCAGAGTGAGAGGATAAGGTGCTGAAGTTAACCCATGTAGTTAAAGAAGCAGAAAAGAAGAGAGAGCAGAGTAGGTCCTTAGAAAACTATGGAAATTCATGAAGAGTTCAAACATACCAATACTAGAAATACCTGAAGGGGAAGAAGATTGTCTGACCCAAAGGTATGCAAGCCCTACTGGAAACTATTATAAATAAAAACTTCCCAAATTTTACTAAAGATCTTGAGACACATTTTTCAGATAGGTATTGAACCCTGGGTCTTCTCAACTCTAACAGAACTTCTTCAAGACACATCATCATGAGCTTGTCCAAAGTCAAGATGAAGGACAACATACTGCAGGCAGCTAGGAGTAAGCACCAATTGACCTACAGGGGCAGAGCCATTAAGAAGACAGCTGATGTTTCAAATGAAAGTTTCCAAGCCAGAATAGCATTGCTATCCACCTTCAATATCATTAAACCAAAAAAAAAAAAAAAAAAAAAAAAAAAAAAAAAAAAAGAAAGAAAGAAAGAAAGAAAAAAAAAAGAAAAAAAAATTGAGCCCAGAATTTTGTATGCCACTAAACTAAGCTTCAAAATTAATTGAGAAATCAAAATTTTGCAGGTATACAAGCATTGAGAAAATTAATCACAATACGATGAGCTCTACAGGAAATACTTAGACCTATTTTCAGAACTGAAAACCATAATTGACCACCACTATAGAAAAAACCTAGAGCTAAAGGCCAAAACAGCATCCACAATGGTGCAAAGGCTAAAACTACACAATGGACTTTCACAAAATAAGATGAATAAAATTCTACCTCACTTATCATTTCCCCAAGAAATATCAATTGGTCAAATTCCCCACTGAGGATGCATATGTTGGCTGATTTGATAAATAAACACAAGGCATCCATATTCTGTCTCCAGAAAATGCACCTAGCCTTGAAGAAAAAATCAAGACTCAAGTTTGAGGGATGAAAAACAATATTTCAAGGAAATGGGAAACAGAATAATGGAAGGGTTACAATCTTATTATCAGATATAAGCAGACAGAAAGCAACTAAAGTTAAGAAAGTTAAAAATTGGGCACTTAAAACTGGTCAAGGGAACCATACAACAAGAAGACATTTCAATTGTAAATATTAATGTGTCTAACTAAAAGAATGCTCCCAGATTTATGCAAAAGACCTTTATGGGTCTGAGCAATATGATATTCCATAACACCAAAATATTGGGGACTTTAGCACTGCTCTGACATAACTGGGCAGATTTTTTCTGAATTGAAACTAAACAAAGGTACAAAGGACTTAAACATTATCCTAGAACAAATGGGATTAATAGACATACAGAACACACCATCCCAAAGCTAAAGAATATTCATTTTTCACATCATCCCATGGAATATATTTTAAAATAGATCACATCCTAGGATGCAAATCGAATCTCAGCACAATTAATGGAATAGAAATTATACTTTGTCTATTCTCAGAACACAGGGCAATAAAGGTGGAAATCAATTACAAAAAAAAATGTACATCCCCCACAGAAACCATGGAAATTAAACAACCTTATGCTGAACGGTAGTTAGATTCAGGAAGAGATGAAAGAGAAAATTAACAATTTTCCTCAATCATAACAACAATGAAGACACAGGTTACCAAAACCAATGAAATACAGCAAAAGCAGTCTTTTTTTATTGTTGGGGATTCATTGAGGGTTCAAGAAACCAGGTTAGACTGATTGTATTTGTTAGGTAAAGTCTCTCTGACAATTGTGTCTTGCCCCTAAGAGGTGTGTCACACACTGAGACCCGAACCCTCCCTCCTTCCCTCTGTCTGCTCTTCCTTTCCCTCACCTCCCTCCCTCCTCTCTCTCTCTGCTCTCTGCTTCCCCCACCTCCAACCATGTACTAGGTCATCAATTGTCTTCATCTCAAAAACGAATACATAGGATTCATGCTTCTCCATTCTTGCGATAGTTTATTAAGAATAATGTTTTCCACTTCCATCCAGGTTAATACAAAGGATGTAAAGTCTCCACGTTTTTTTAATGGCTGAATATTACTTCATGATATACATATACCACAGCTTGTTAATCCATTCCTGGATTTATGGGCATTTAGGCTGTTTCCACGTTTTGGTGATTGTAAATTGAGCTGTGATAAACAGTCTAGTGCAAGTATACTTAAGATAAGAGGATTTTTTTTTGGGGGGGGGTAGATTCCTAGTAATGGGATTACAGGATCAAATGGGAGGTCTAGCTTGAGTTCTTTGAGGGTTCTCTATACTCCCTTCCAAAAAGGTTGCATTAGTTTGTAGTCTCACCAGCTGTGTCTAAGTGTTCCTTTATCTCCACATCCATGCCAACATCTGCAGTTTTGAGATTAGTGATGTGGGCCATTCTCTCTGGGGTTTGATGGTATCTCAGGGTGGTTTTGATTTGCATTTCTCTAATAATTAGGGACGATGAACAAAAGCAGTCTTAAGAGAGAAATTTATCACATTATATTCCTACATTTACAAAACAGAAAGAGAGCGTGATAAACTCTCAAGTCATCTTGTGGAACTGGAAACAGAAGAACAATCTAATCCTAAACCCAAAGGAGAAAAAGAAAAAATCAAAATAAATCAGCTATTAATGAAATCTAAAACAAAAGAATTGTTCAGAAAATTAATGAAACATTTTTTTCAAAAAAAAATAAAATTAGTAGAATTTTAATTAGATTAACTAGAAACAGAAAAGTAAAAATTTTAATAACCTCGATCAGAAATAATAAAGGGGAAATAACAGATGCCACAGAGATACAAGAGAGTATCTCTGAGTACTACATGAAACCCTATGCTCAGAAATTTGTCCATGTGAAGGAAATGAATAAATACCTGGAATCACACCCTCTCTTTAGACTTAACCAAGAAGAAATAAATCTCTTGAACAAACCATTTTCAAAAGCTGTTATCAAAGAAGCAATAAAAAAAATTCCAACAAAAATTTGCCCTAGTCCACATGGATTCATACCAGAATTCTATCAAATCTTCAATGAAGAGGTTATACTATAC
The DNA here is from genome assembly GCA_963574575.1 of Galagoides demidoff. Lineage (NCBI taxonomy): Eukaryota > Metazoa > Chordata > Mammalia > Primates > Galagidae > Galagoides > Galagoides demidoff. Next base: position 33,763 of record CAUYQV010015525.1, on the reverse strand, counting down.
TCTGGAAATTATTCCAAAAAATATTAGGACAGAAGCTTCCCCAACACATTCTATGAAGCAAACATCACCCTAGTACCAAAACCAGGAAAAGACCCAACTAAAACGGAAAACTTTAGACCAATGCAAAAATTCTCAATAAAAAAAAAAAAAAAAAAAAAAAAAAAACTAGCCAAGAGATTACAGCTACACATTAAAAAAAAAAAAAGAAAGAAAAAGAAAACATATATCACATTCAAGTGATGGAAGACTAATTTAATACATACAAATCCATAAATGTAATTCTCTACATCAACAGACTCAAAAACATACACCATATGATCCTCTCTATAGATGAATAAAAAGCATTTAAGAAAATGTTACATCTTTTTGTAATTAGAGGACTTAATAATTTAGACATAGGTGGCATATTTCTTAAACTGATGAAAGCCATCTATAATAAACCCACAGTTAATGTTATTTTGAATGGAGTAAAACTGAAATCTTTTCCACTTAGAACTAGAGCCACACAAGGTTGTCTTCTATCTCCACTAATATTCAACATAGTCCTGGAAGTTCTTACCAATATATTCAGGCAAGAGATGGAAATAAAGGGCATCTAAATGAGGGCAAAGGAGGTCAAACTCTTGCTCTTTGCTGATGATATGATCTTATACTTAGAGAACCACAAAGACTGTACTCTAAGACTCCTGGAAGTGATCAAAAATACAGTAATGTCTCAAGATATAAAATGGACACAAATCAATACCCTTTGTATATACCAATAACACCCAAGTTTAGAAGTTAATCAAAGACAAAATACCCTTCTCAGTAGCTTCAAATAAAGTAAAATACCTAGGACTATACCTAACAAAGGAAGTGAAGTATCTCTTTAATGAAAATTGTGAAACCCTACTAAAAGAAATAGGAGAAGATGTTAACAAATGGAAAAGCATACCATGCTCATGGCTGGGAAGAATCAACAATGTTAAAATGTCTATATTTCCTAAAGCAATATACAGATTCAATGCAATATCCATTAAAATACCAACATCATATTTTTCAGATTTGGAAAAAAAATTCTTAGTTTTGTAAGGAACCAGAAAATTGTGTATAGCCAAGGCAGTTCACAGTAATAAAAACAAAAGTGAAAGAAATAATCCTACCAGACTATAGGATACACTACAAGTCCAAAGAGATCAAAACAGGATGGTATTCGCATAAAAATAGAGATAAAGACATTGGGAACCAAATAGAAAACCAGGAGATGGAAGTAACTTCTTATAGTCACCTTATCTTTGTTAATTCAAACAAGAACATATGCTGGAGAAAAGAGTTCTTATTCAATAAGTGGTGCTGGTATAACCATATGTAAATGACTGAATCTGGGCCTGCACATTTCTCCATTTACAAAAATTGATCCAAAATAAATAAAATATTTAAATCTAATGCAAGAAATAATAAAGAACCTCAAAAAAAGTGTGGGGAAAACACTTGAAGATAATTGGCATGGGGAACAATTTTAGGAAGAAGATTTCTGTGGCAAATGCAACAACAAAAATAAACAAATGAGACTTAACTAAACTGAATAGGTCCTGTACAGCTAAGGAAACAACAACCAAAGCAAATAGACAATGTTCATAATGGGGAAAATATTTGCATACTATGAATAAGACAAAAGCTTGATAAGTAGGATCTATAGAGAACTCAAATTAATCAACAAAAAAAGACCAAAGAATCCCATATATCACTGGGTAAAAGACATAAATAGAACCTTCTCTAAAGAAGATAAATACATGGCTAATAAACATATGAAAAAATATTCATTGCCTGTAATCATCAAAGAAGCATGAAGAATCCTCAAAGAACTCAAATTAGACCTTTCATTTGATCTTGCAATTCCATTACTAGCCACCTCCCAAGGGGGGGCGGCATTTATCATAAGAACATTTGCACTAGACCTAGACCATTTATTGCAGCTCAGTTTACAGTCGCCAAAATGTTGAAACAGCCTAATTCTCCACCAACTCAGGAATGGATTAAAAATCCATGGTATATGTATACCATGAAACACTCTTCAGCCATTGGAAAAAAAAACTGAGAGTTTACATATTTTTCATTAACGTGGATGGGGGTGGAATTTATTCTTCTTAGTAAAGCATCACAAGAATAGAGAAGCAAGAATTCAATGTACTCAATTCTAATATGAAGGTAATAGGGGATCTCATACAAGGTGAAGGGCAGGGGAATTAGGGATCAGAGACAAGGGGTGGTCACAGCATATGGCATACTGCTTGGAGGTGAGAGACAATTATAAACAGGACTTTATATGAAAATTACCATCAGTGCAACCTAATTCTTTGTACCCTCAATGAATCCCAAAAAATCAAAAAATGTGGAGGTATTACATTACCACAATTCAGGTTATACTACAAGTTTACAGTGATCAAAACAGCAAGGTACTGGCAGAAATACATACATATATATATGGAATAGAATAGAGAACCTAGACATGAACCTAGTCACATATAGCCATCTTATCTTTGATAAATCATAAAAAACATGTAATGGGGAAATGAAATGTATCCCTATTTAACAAATGGTGCAAGGAAAATTAATTAGTCACATGTAGAAGACTGAAATTTTGACCTTCACCTCTCACCACTGCCAAAAATTGATTCTTACTTGATAAAAGATTAAACTTTAAGACACAAAATATTAAGAAATCTAGAACAAAGATTTGGTAAAACTTGACAACGTTGGCCTGAGAAAAAAGTTAACAAAGATTTTCTTAGAATTTGCTTCAACCACAAAAATAAATGAATCAGACATTACACAGCTGAAGAGCTTCTGCACAGGTAAAGATACCACAGCTAAGGTGAACAGGCAGACTTCAGAATGAGAGAAGACATTTCCATGCTATGAATCTGATAAAGGCCAGATAATTAGAATCTATTGCGGACCCAAATTAATCAACAAGAAAAGAGTGAACAACCTCATTTACAAGTGAACAAGACACTAAGATATCACCTAACTCCTATAAGCCCACATGACAGAACCTCAAATCTTGAGATGGTGGCATGAATGTGGGGAGAAGGGACTACTTTGGCACTGATAGTGGGATTGCAAACTAATACAACCTCTGTGGAAAGAAGTATGGATAATTTTCGAAGGACTAAACTTTGACCATCCATTGATCCTCCAATTTCCTTACCATGTATTTAAGAACAAAAATTATTTTACCACATGTTTACTACATCTCACTTCATGATTGCCAAGTCATGGAAGCAGTCCAAGTTTTCATGTGTACCATGGAGTACCATAAGGGCAGTAAGAAAATATGGAGACTTTACATCTTTTGTGTTTACTTGGATCAAATCAAAACACATTATTCTTAGTAAAATACCACAAGAATAGAAGAAAATGTATCCTAAGTACCCAATACTAATATTAAACCAATATATAAACAACTATATTCCCAAACAAAATGAATACACAGATACAGTCTAGGAAAGGGAAGGGGAGCGCCAAAAGAAGAAAGGAGGAAGGATGGAGGATGATTCCTGGGATGTTACCTAACATCCAGTGTACAATGTCAGTGTGCTAAGCATGTCCCCTTGGTGAAGGGCTTAACTACAATGTTAACATTACCTTAGAAATGAAAACAATGTAACCTGATTTGTATGCTCATATTAATCTGACATTTGAAATTTAATAAAGAAAATCACTTATTAAATTCTTTTTGAACGAAAATAATTAATCCTTCAGGATTTGATCAACTGTTGGAAAACATTTTCTTCATCCTTCTGGTGTGAAATCCTTTCCCTTGCAAAAGGTTATTGAGGTGATTGAAGAAATGGTTGTCCATTGGCAAGAGTTCAGGTGAATATGACAGATGAGGTAAAACTTTGTAACCCCAGTTCCATACACGTTGGAAGCTTTGGTTGTGCAACATACAGTTTAGTACTCTCCAGAAGAATTTGGCCATTTCTTTTGACCAACATCAGTTGCAGGTATTGCAGGTTTTAGTGCATCTCATCAATTTGCTGAATATATTTCTCAGATGTAGTGATTTTGCTGTGATTCAGAAAGCTGAAGTGGATCAGACCAGAAGCAGACAACTACAAGTGGCCATGTCAAGTGACCATGACATTCTTTGGCACAAGTTTAGCTTTGGAAAGTGCTTTGGAAGTTTTATTGTTTAAGAACTGAGCTGGTCATCATAAGTTGTATGGAATTCACTTTTCATTGCATATCACAATATTTTTATTATTGTTGCAGGTTCATTGGGGGTACAAAGAATTAGGTTATACTGATTTAATTTGTTAGATAAAGTCCCTTATATAATCGTGCTCCACCTCCAAAAGAAGTGTTATACACCATAACCCTCATCCGCCTCCCTTGTCCCCTCTCCAAGCTCCGTCTTTCTGATACCCCTCACCCTAAATTGATTTAAGTTCGTTTTTGTATTATATGGACATATATTATATTCTCTACTGGCTTCATATTAGAATTGAGCACGTTGGATTCTTGCTTCTCCATTCTCCTGATACTCTACGAAGAAGAATGTATTCCAACTCTATCCAGGTAAATAGAATAGATGCAAAGTCTCCATCTATTTTAATGATGGAATAGTATACCATAGTATACAAACACCATAGCTTGTTAATCTATTCTTGGGTTGGTGGCATTTAGGATGCTTTCACATTTTGGAAATTGTAAATTGAGCTGTAATAAACAGTCTAGTGCAAATGTCCTTATGATATAATGTTTTCTTTTTAATTCTGGGTAGATGGCTACTAATGGAATTGCAAAATCAAATGGGAAGTCTAATTTGAGTTCTTTCAGGATTCTACTTACTTACTTCCAAAGAGGTTATATTAGTTTGCAGTCCCACCAACAGTGCAAAAGCACTATCTTCTCTGCACATCCAAAGCAGCCATTGTGATGTTGGCTATTTTCACTGTGTTAGATGATATCTCAGGGTAGTTTTGATTTGCATTTCTCTGATGATTAGGGACAATGAGCATTTTTTCATGTTTTTCAACCATTAATCTGTCTTCATCAGAGAAGGTTCTGTTCATATCTCATGCCCAGTGGTAAATAGGATTATTTGTTCTTTCTGTTTATTAAGTTTAGCCTTCTGTAGATTGTGTTTATCAACCCTTTGTCAGATTCATGCCCTGCAAATATCTTTTTCCATTCTGAAGGTTGTCTTTTTGGTTTACTTGTGTCCTTAGCTATGCAGAAAATTTTAATTTTAATTAAGTGTCATTTGTTAATTTTTGTTGTGGCTATGATGGCTCTGAAGTCTTTGTCCTAAAATCTTTCCAAGTCCAACATCCTCTAGACTTTTCCTCACAATTACTTTTAAGATTTTTATAATTGTGTTTCTTACATTTAAACCTTTTATCTATCCTGAGACAATTTTTGTCAGTGGTGAAAGGTGTTAGTGGAGTTTCAGTCTTTTACATGTGGTTATCCAGTTCTCCCAGCAGCAGTTGTTGAATAGGGATTCTCTTCTGCACTGCGTGCTTTTGTTGAGTTTATCAAAGATCAGATGGCACATAGAGATTGGTTTTCTCCCTTGGTTTCCTTTTCTGTTTCATATGTCTATGTTTCTATTTTTGTTGTGTCAATAGCACACTGTTTTGATTACTGTGGACTAATCATAGCCTTGGCTATACAGGGTTGTTTTTTTTTTTTTTTTTTTTTCTGGTTCCATACCAAAAAAGTACTATTTTCTCCACTTCTTCAAAATATAATGTTGGCATTTTACTGGAGATTGCACTGAGTCTCTAGATTGCTTTGTGTAGAATAGACACTTTGACAAGTTTGATTATTCCCAGCCAAGAGCTTTAGCCATTTGTTAATGTCTTCTGCTATTTATTTTCTTAGGGTTTCATAATTGTCTTTGTAGAGATCCTTCATCTCTTTCTTAGGTATTTTCCTGAGAATTTCTTTGCTTTGAAGGTAATTGTGCCCTTTATTTACATCTCAACATGGCTGTTACTGGGGTACGAAAATGATACTGATTTGAGGACATTTATTTTATATCCTGGGACATTATTGTATTTCCTGATCTTGTTTAGGAATTTTGTGGTTTTGTCTGTAGTCTAGGGTTTTATAAGTATAATATCATATCATCAGCAAAGAGCAAGAGTTTGACCTCCTCTGCCCCCATTTGGATGCCCTTTTTCTTCATCTCTTGCCTGACTGTATTGACTAGAATTTCCAGCACAATGTTGAATAATATTGGAAATCCTTGTCTGGTTCCTCTTCAAAGTGGACAAATTTTCATTTTTACTCTATTCAGTATGATGTTAGCTGTGTATTTGTCATAGATGGCTTCACTCATCTTAAGAAATGTGCAACTTATGTTTATTTTCTTAAGTGTTTTTGTAAGAATATGATGCCGAACTTTGTCTAATACTTTACCTACATCTATTGACAGGATCATATGGTAGTTTTTTTGCTTCTAGTGATATGATGTATTACATTCATATATTGGCATATGTTAAACCAACCTTGCATCCCTCAGATAAAGCCTGTTTGATAATGATGTATTATTTTTTAACGTGTAGCTTTAATCTATTAGCTAACATTATATTCAGTATTTTTTCATCTATATTCATTAGTGAAATTCATCTATAGTTCTTCTTTTTAATTGGGTCCTTTCCTGGTTTTGGAATCAATGATGTTTGCTTCATGGAACACGTTCACAAAGGTTCCTTCCTTAAAAATGTTTTGGAATACATTCTGCAAATATGTGCAAGCTCATCTTTGAAGATGTGATAGCATTCTGATGGCAAGCCATCTGGTTCAGGGCTTTTTTTGTGTGTGTCTGTTAAATGCTTTTTGATTGTTTATGCAGTCTCAGTGCTTGAATTTGGTCTGTTCAAGAGATATATTTTTTCCTGATTAAGTCTAGGGAGATGTGTGATTCCGGGTATTGTTCCATTTTCTCCACATTGTCAAATTTCTGGGCATAGAGTTTTTTGAAGTAGTCAGAAATAATCTCCTGTATCTCTGTGTTACTGGTTGTTATATCCCCCCTTTCATTTCTAATTGATGTTATTTTTTGTTTGTTTTTTGAGGCATAGCCTCAGGCTGTCTTTCACCCTGGGTAGAGTGCCGTGGCATCACAGCTCACAGCAACCTCCAGCTTAGGCCCAAGCCATTCTCCTGCCTCCACTTCCCAAGTAGCTGGGACTACAGGCACCCGCCACAATGCACAGCTATTTTTAGGTTGCAGCTGTCATTGTTGTTTGGTAAGCCTGGGCTGGATCCAAACCTGCCAGATCAGGTATACGTGGCAGGTGCCTTAGCTGCTTGAGTCACAGGTGCCAAGCCCTGATTGAGGTTATTAAATATTTACTTTTCTATTTCTAGTTAATTTGATCAATGGTTTATCAATTTTATTTATCTTTTCAAGTATTAACTTTACTTTTTGTTTCATTAATGTCTGAATGGTTCTTTTATATTCAATTTCATGTATTTCTGATTTAATTTTGATTATTTATTTTCTTCTGCTACATTTTGGATTGGATTGTTCTTCCTTTTCCATTTCTTCAAGATGATTCATTAGACTGCTAATGTGTTCTTTTTCTGTCTTTCAAATATAAGCATCTAATGTGATAAATTTCATTCTTAGGATTGCTTTTTCAGTGTTCCAGAGGTTTTGGTAGCTTGTATTTTCATTGTCGTTATACTCAATGAAGAGATTATTTTTTTAAATCTCTTTCCTGATCCAATTGTCATTTGGTATAAATTAATTCATTTTCCATGACTTTGTGTGGGGCTAAAAAAATTTTCATTGAATTTGAGTTTTACCTTTATTACCTTGTGTTCTAAGAAGATAAAAGTTATCATTTATTTTCTTTATTCTTTTCCTTTTTTTGGGGGGAGGGGGCAGAATCTTAAGCTTTCTCCTTGGGTAGAGTGCCATGACATCATAGCTCACAACAACCTCAACCTCATGGGCTTAAGTGATTCTCTTGCATCAGCCTCCCAAGTAGTGGGGACTACAGGTGTCTGCCACAATGCCCAGCTATCTTGTTGTTGTTGTTTTTGTTATCATTATTGTTTTAGCTGGCCTGGACTAGGTTCAAACCTGCTAGCCTGGATGTATGTGGCCAGTGCTCTACCCACTGAGCTATGGGTGCTGCCCAAAAGTTATAATTTCAATTCTTTTTATTTTGTTGATGTTTCACTTTTGCCCTAAGATATGATCTATTTTTGAGACTCTTTCATGGGCCAATGAGAAGAATGTATATTTCTTAGATTTGGCATGGTATGTTCCATATATGTCTATTAAGCATAATTTTTCTAGGGTCACATTCATGTTCCTTGTATCTTTGATTAGTTTCTGTTTAGGGGATCTGTCCTGCTCTGTAAGAGGAGTGTTAAAGTTCCCTACTAAAGGATGTAGTGTAATAGGATATCATATAGCTCAGAATAATTAAGATATTTTCATAAATCTGAGAACATTTAAGTTCAGTGTATAAATATTTAGAATTGAAATTACAAGATGGGGTGGAGAATGGGGAGAACTGAGAAAGGGAATGAGGGAGTGTGTGGCAGGGGGGACAAGGGTTATGGTACACGTTTTGGGGATAGGACATAATTATAAGAGGGTCCTCATGTAATAAAAGTATCAATGTAACCTGCTTCTGTGTACCCCTAATGAATCTCCAATAATAAAAAAAGAAATATCTTCTTGTTGTTTTGTTCTCTTAACCAATATGAAGTCTCTATCTTTGTCTTCTTTGACCTCTGCTGCTTTAAATCCACCTTTATCTGAAAATAAAATTGAGAGATGGGAGAGGGAGTCAAGATGGCCGACAAGCACCAGCCTCTGACAGAAGCTCCCAACCAGAGGAAAGGATAAAGCCCAGAAAACACCCAACAAAGTCGAAGACTGGGAGCACAGCCAAGAGAGAAGAGTGATACCGGCAGGACACCTCTTCTGAGACAAGTGGCAACTCCTGGAAGGCAATCTACAGGTACATAATACACTCCAAAGGAAAAGTGTCCGTCCCCTCCCCCAAGAAAGGTGTACTTTTCTTTTGTTTCCTCTTCGACCATTCCTCTGAGTCTCCTACAGGTGACTGATAAACTGAGGACCTATTCTCTCACTCTAGAAGTGAAAGCTTCTGACAGGGAAGTCTATTACCCTGGAGGGACCCTGCTGAGACTTGGAACACCCTCCCCCAGGCAGAAAAGTGGAGCCTGCATTCGCACTGCCATTTTGAGCTTCCAGTCCACCTTCCCCTTGCCCACAGAGACAGCAAGAGGAGACCCAAGAGCAGCATCCCACCACCCTTGCGGGACCAAGCCCCTGTCCCAGTCCTTCACCTCAGGAGAACTGCTTGATCCACATTTCCTGCACGCGGACTGATCCCACTACCTAGCACAATTCTGTGCCCACCTATTTCCCCAGCTGCTGTCCCCGCTTCCTGGGGCCTTGGTGGCCCATGACCACAACTGACTCCCGCCGGGGATGGCTGCATCACCTCTCCTGCCACGCCCCTGCCTTCCAGAGGCTTGGCAGCCCATGACCACGACTGACTCTTGCCAGGGCAGGCTGCTTTGCCCCACCCGCCACGCCCCCAACTCCCAGGGTCTTGGTAGCCCGCAACTGCGACTCATTCCTTCCAGGGCAGGCTGCATTGCCCTGCCCACCATCCTCGCTTCATGGGGCCTTGCCAGCCACACCCAGGAGACAACTCAAAGGAACTGCTGGCAGAATGCTTGTCGGGATGGTCTCCGAAAGGTGCAAATTCATCATGGGGCCGAATCAGTGGAAAAACTCTGGTAATCAGGATAACCAGAGTAGATCAACCCCCCTAAGGAAGGATGGGCAGACACAGTTGAACACTCATTGCATAAACAGATGTCTGATATGTCAGAAATTGAGTTCAGAATCTAGATAGTGAATAAGATCAACAGAATGGAGAAAGGAGGGAACTAGAATTTCAAATTATTCAAAAGCTGTCCCAGGAATTCAATGATTTCAAAGATAAAATGATCAAAGATTACAATACATTGAAGCAAGAGGTTGCAGCCCTTAAAGATCTGAAGAGTACAGTGGAATCCCTTGTTCAGGCAGAAGATAGGATCCCTGACACTGAAGATAAAGACTTTGAACCTGTCCAAACTTCCAAAGATCATGACAAATGGAGAGCAAAAACAGATCACTCACTCAGAGACCTCTTAGATAATTCAAAGAAAACCAGTATTTGCCTCATAGGAATCCCTGAATTTGAGGAAGTTGATTCACAAAACACAGAGGCTCCTTCATGAAATTATGAAAGAGAACTTTCCAGACATGCCAAGAGATCCCGAAATTCATATAGCAGACAGCTTCAGAACCCCAGAGTGAATCAACCTGAACAAGACATCCCCCAGGCATACCATAATCAACTTCACTAAAGTTAACATGAAAGAGAAAATCCTGAAAGCAGCTAGATGCAAGAAAACATTAACTTACAAAGAGAAGAATATTATAATGACTGATGATCTCTCTGCTGAAACGTTTTAGGCTGGAAGAGCATGGTCATCGAACTTCAACCTCCTAAAAGAAAACAACTTTCAACCCAGAATCCTGAATCCAGCTAAACTGGGTTTCATTTATGATGGAGAAATTAAATAACGACATTCACATGTTGAAGAAATTTGTCATAACTAAACCAGCTCTCCAGGATATCCTCAGACCTATGCTCCATAATGACCAGTGCAATCTTCCACCTCATAAATAAACCCACCCAGAAAAATTTGATCAAATTCCAATCTCCACAGTGATAAAAGGATCAAAGATGTTCACTGGACCTTCAAAAAGCTCGATACCCAAAAGTATACCAGGCTTATCAATAATCTCAATCAATGTGATGGCTTAAATTGCCCTCTAAAGAGGCACAGGCTGGCTGACTGGACACAAAAACTCAGGCCAGATACCTGTTGCATGCAAGAAACTCGCCTTATTTTAAAAGACAAGCATAGACTCAGGGTGAAGAAATTATCATCTATATTTCAGGATAATGGAAAGCAGAAAAAAGCAGGTGTTGCAATTATATTTGCAGATACAGTAGGTTTAAACCAACAAAAGTGAGGAAGGACAAGGATGGATACTTTATATTTGTTAAGGGTAATACTCAAGGTGATGAGATTTCAATTATCAATATTTATGCACCCAACCAGAATGCACCTCAATTTATAAGCAACGCTCTAAAAGACATGAGCAACCTGATTACTCCCAGCTCCATCATAGTCGGAGATGTTAATACCCCTTTGGCAGTACTGGATAGATCCTCCAACAAGAAGCTTAGCAAAGAAATTGTAGATTTAGACCTAACCATTCATCATTTGGTCATAACAGACATCTATAGAACATTTCACCCTAATAAAATTGAGTACACATTTGACTCATCAGCCCACGGAATATACTCGAAAATAGACCACATCTTAAGTCACAAGTCTAACCTCAGCAAATTTAAAAGAATAGAAATTATTCCTTGCATCTTCTCAGACTACCACAGAATAAAAGTTGAACTCAGCAACAACAGGAATTTGTATACTCCAACAAAAACGTGGAAGCTAAATAATCTTATGCTCAATGACAATTGGGTCAGAGATGAGATCAAGAAGGAAATTAACAAATTCTTGGAACTAAACAACAATGAAGAGATGAGTTATCAGAACCTCTGGGATACTGCAAAGGCAGTCATAAGAGGGATATTTATCACACTGCAACCCTTCCTCAAGAAAATGGAAAGAGAAGAAGTTAACAACTTAATGGGACACCTCAAGCAACTTGGAAAGGAAGAACACTCCAATCGGAAACCCAGCAGAAGAAAAAAAAATAACCAAAATTAGAGCAGAATTAAATGAAATTGAAAACAAAAGGATTATAGAATAGATCCATAAATCAAAAATTTGGTTTTTTGAAAAGGTCAATAAAGTAGATAAGCTGTTGGCCAACTTAAACTAGAAAAAAAAAAAAAAAACCTCTAACTTCATCAATTAGAAATGGTAAAGACGAAATTATAACAGACCCCTCAGAAATTCAAGAAATCCTTCATGAATACCACAGGAAACTATCTTCTCAGAAATATGAGAATCTGAAGTAAATCGACCAATACTTGGAAGCACACCACCTTCCAAGACTTAGTCAGAACCAAGTGGAAATGTTGAACAGGTCCATATCACGCTCTGAAATAGCATCAACTATACAAAATCTCCCTAAAAAGAAAATCCCAGGACCAGATGGCTTCACATTAGAATTCTACCAAGCTTTTAAAGAAGAGGTAATACCTATACTACCTAACCTTTTCCAAAATATAGAAAAGGACAGACTAGTACCCAACATATTCTACGAAGCAAACATCACCTTGCTCCCCAAACCAGCAAAAGACCCAACAAGAAAGGAAAATTATAGACCAATATCTTTAATGAATATTGATGTGAAAATATTCAACAAGATCCTAACAAACAGAATCCAGAAACACATCAAACCAATTATACACCATGACCAAGTGGGTTTTATATCAGGATCTCAAGGCTGGTTCAACACATGCAAATCTATAAACATAATTCACCACATAAACAAACTAAAAAACAAAGACCATATGATCCTCCTCTCAATTGATGCAGAAAAAGCTTTAGACAATATCCAGCATCCATTCATGATTAGAACACTTAAAAGAATTGGCACAGAGGGGACTTTTCTCAAATTAATAGGGGCCATCTACAGCAAACCCACAGCCAATATCATATTGAATGGAATTAAATTGAAATCATTTGCACTCAGATCAGGAACCAGGCAAGGTTGCACATTATCCCCATTGCTCTTAAACATCATAATGGAACTCTTAGCCATAGCAATTAGATAAGAAAAGGCAATCAAGGGTATTCACATAGGATCTGAAGAGATCAAACTCTCACTCTTCGCAGATGACCTGATCGTATACCTGGAAAACACCAGGGACTCTTCTACAAAACTCGTAGAAGTAATCAAGGAATACATCAGCATCTCAGGTTACAAAATCAACACCCATAATTCAGTAGTCTTTATATACACCAACAATAGTCAAGCTGAAAAAGCAGTCAAGAGCTCTATTCCATTCACAGTAATGCCAAAAAGGATGAAATATTTGGGCGTTTACCTAACAAAGAACGTGAAAGATCTCTATAAAGTGAACTATGAAACTCTAAGAAAAGACGTAGCTGAAATGCTAACAAATGGAAAACATACCTTGCTCATGCCTGGGAAAAATTAACATTGTGAAAATGTCTTTACTACATAAAGCAATATATAATTTTAATGCAATCCCAATTAAAGTTCCATTGTCATACTTTAAAGATCTCAAAAAAATAATACTTCATTTTGTATGGAATCAGAAAGAACCTCGAATAGCCAAGACATTATTCAGAAACAAAAACAAAGCAGGAGGAATCATGCTACCAGACATCAGACTATACTATAAATCCATTGTGATCAAAACAGCATGGTACTGCCACAATAACAGAGAGAGGTAGATGTATGGAACAGAATAGAGAACCAAGAGATGAACCCAGCTACTTACTGCTATATGATCTTTGAGAAGCCAATTAAAAACATTGAGTGGGGAAAAAATTCCCTATTTAACAAATGGTGCTGGACGAACTGGCTAGAGACCTGGAGAAAACTGAAACTGGACCCACACCTGTCACCACTAACTAAGATAGACTCTCACTGGATTAAAGACTTAAATTTAAGACATGAAACTATAAAAATACTAGAAAAAAGAGTGGGGAAATCTCTTGAAGAAATAGGCCTGAGTGAATATTTTATGAGGAGGATCCCCCTGGGCAATTGAAGCAACATCAAAAATATACTACTGGGACCTCCTCAAATTAAAATGCTTCTGCACAGCCAATAACGCAGTAAGAAAAGTAAGAAGACAGCCCTCAGAATTGGAAAACATATTTGCTGGTTATGCTTCTGACAAAGCTCTAATAACCAGAATCCACAGAGAACTCAAACGTATTAGCAAGAAGAGAACAAGTGATACCATCTCAGGGTGGGCAAGAGACTTAAAGAGAAATTTCCCTGAAGAAGAGAGATGCATTGCCTACAGATATATGAAAAAATTCTCATCATCCCTAATCATCAGAGAAATGCAAATCAAAACTACTTTGAGATATCATCTAACACCAGTAAGATTATCCCATATCAAAAAATCACCAAATCACAGATGCTGGCGTGGTTGTGGAGAAAAGGGAACACTGCTACAGTGCTGGTGGGAATGCAAACTAATATGTCCCTTTTGGAAAGTCATATGGATAACACTTAGAAACCTAAATATAGGTCTGCCGTTTGATCCTATAATTCCTCTGCTAGGTATATATTGAGAAGACCAAAAATCATGATACAATGCAGATATCTGTACCAGAATGTTCATTGCAGCCCAATTCACAATTGCTAGGTCATGGAAGAAGCCCAAGTGCCCATTGACCCATGAACGGATCAATAAATTGTGGCATATGTACACCATGGAATACTATGCAGCCATAAAGAAAGATGGAGACTTTACCTCCTTCATGTTCACATGGATGGAGCAGGAAAATGTTCTTCTTAGCAAAGTATCTCTAAGCATGGAAGAAAAAGTATCCCATGTACTCAACCCTATTATGAAACTAGTTGTTAGTTATCATAGGAAAGCTATAATCCAAATGTAGTCCAAGAATATGGGGAATGGGGAGAAGGAGGGGAGGGGAGAAGAGGAGAGGGGGAGGATGAGTGAAGGGAGAGTGATTGTGGGGATCATGCATATGATTTATCCTGTAAGGGTACATGTGAATCTTTCTAAATGTCAAATATAAATGTCTTAACACAGCAATTATGAGAAAGACATGATGGCTATGTTGGCAATTGGATGAAAGTATTGCAAATTGTATATGGAAACAACACACTGTATCCTATGATAGAATTAATGTACACAAATATGATTTAATAAAAAAAATTTAAAAAAAAGAAAATAAGATTGAGAATCCTTTCTTCTGATTTCCTTTTGCCTGAACTATTGTTTTCCATCACCTCATGCTTAGTTTTACTTTTTCCTTTGAGGCTAGGTGTATTTCCTGCAGCACAGGGATGCCTTGTGCTTTTTTATCCAAAATTCCAGCCTGAAGCTCTTCAGTTGTTACTTCAAGCCATTAACATTTATTGAAATGATTGATAAATGTAGTGGAATTCTATTTACCTTTTGTGAAACTCCATTGTATAGGTTTACTTTTGCATCATTTTCGATGCTAAGTTTTGTCCTTTTATTTCTGGATGTTTAGTTTTCTGGCAGTCCATTGTGATCATCAGTGTGTAGAATAGGTCTAAATATTTCCTGTAGAGCTGGCCTTGTGTTGGTAAACTTCCTCAATGTTTGCACATCAGTAAAAGATTTGATTTCTCCATAAATTTTAAAGTTTAGCTTAGTAGGATATAGATAATTTTCTGGGCTGAAAATTATTTTGTTAAGCAAGTTAAAGGTAGATAACCCTTCTCTTCTGGCTTGAAAAGTTTCATTTGAGAAGTCAGCTGTCACTTAATGGTGGCTGCTTGTAAACTGAGCTGCAATAAACAATATAGTACAAAATTCATTAAAATAAAATGATTTTTTTCTTCTGGGAGGATACCTAGTAAGGGGGCTGAAGGATCAAGTAAAATGTCTATTTTGATTTTTTTGAGGATTCTCCATACTTCTTTCCAAAGAGGCTATATTAGTTTGCAGTCCCACCAACAGTTTCAGCTTCTCTCTACATCCACACCAACATCTGTAGCTTTGGAAATGTGTGATGTGGGTTATTTTTACTTGGTTTCAGGTGATTATCTCAGCATGGTTTCAGTTTACATTCCTCTGACTATTAGGGAGAGAGATGAGCAGATTTTCATATGATTCTTAGCCATTTGCCAATTTTCCTCAGAGAGGGTATTGTTCATCTCTCTGGTGATAGAAGGGACTGTTTGCTCTTTATTGTTGATTAATTTGAGTTCTCCATAAATTCTAGTTTTCAATCCTTTGTCAGATTCATAACATACAAATATTTTCTCTCATTCTGAAGGTTGTCTGTTTGCTTTGATTGTTGTGTACTTGGCTATGCATAAGATTTTCAGCTTAATTAATTCCTATTTGTTTATTTTTGTTGATGTGATTTCCACTGAATTATTCATAAAATCATTTCCCCAGCCATAATTATAAAGAGATTTTTCCATACTTTCTTCAAGGATTTTTTTATCATTTCAAGTCTTACATTCAAATATTTTATCCATCTTGTACCAATTTTTGTAAGTGGTGGAAGATGTTAGTCCAGTTTCAGTCTTTTACATGTGGATATAAAAGCACAGCATGAGTCTCGGTGCCTGTGGCTCAAGTGGCTAAGGGGCCAGCCACATACACCTAAGGTGGTGGGTTCGAATCCAGCCTGGGCCCGCCAAACAATGACGGCTGCAACTAGAAAATAACCAGGCATTGTGGCAGGCGCCTGTGGTCCCAGCTACTTGGGAGGCTGAGGGAGGAGACTCTCTTGAGCCCTGGAGATGGAGGTTGCTGTGAGCTGTGATGCCACAGCACTCTACCCAGGGGGGCAGCTTGAGGCGCTGTCTCAAAAAAAAAAAAAAAAAAAAAGCACAGCACGATTTTGAGAATGAATAGTTCTCCCAGCATGATTATTTGAATAGGGATTCTTTTCTTTAGTGTATTCTTTTGTTTGATTTGTCAAAGATCTGATGGCAATATGAGAACTGGTTTCATCCGTTGGTTTTCTATTCTGTTCCATATGTTTATGTTTTTTTTTTCTTTTTTCTAGTACTGTGCTGTTTTAATCAGGGTGGACATGTAATATAATCTGAAGTCTGGTAGAGGGATGCATCTGGCTTTTTTTTTTTTTTTGCTAAGAATTTCCTCAAGAGTCAAAAAAGTAATATCCAATGTGCTCAATACTAATATGAAACTAATATGTGAACGATTGTATGAGAAGGTGAATGATAAAATACAGACTCTTATGACTGGGATGGGAGATATGGGAGGGAGTGGAGAAATGGGGAGGACAATTGGGGAATATGCTGTGATTTTTTCATCAATTTTAACATTAAGCTTAGCAAGATTTAGAATTCTGAGCTAAAAATTGTTTTGCTTAAGAAGCATAAAGATAGATAACCATTCTTTTCTGGATTGAAATATTTTATTTGAGAATTTGGCTGTAACCTTAATGGATTTGGCCCGGTAGGTCAAATACTAGTAACCTCTTCCTCCTGGCTGGAGGAAGGAATCTTTCCTTTTTCCTTGACTTTGGACATCTTCATGATGATGTGCGGAGAAGCTCTATTGGCATTGAGATGACTTGTGTTTCAATATCTCTCTGAAAGGAGTGCATCAGAATCTTTGGTCATTCTTTGGAAATTTTCATTTATGTATCCTCTAGAAGGACTTCCATTCCTCTGGGGTGTTCTTATTCCCCTGCTAGGATACCTATAATTCATATGTTTGAACTCTTCAGGATGTCTCATAATTCTCTCAGTGAAAGTCTTGATTTCTCTCTTTTTAATGTCTCTTTAACTGCTTGTGTTAGGTAAAGAGCTTAGTCTTCCAGCTCTGAGATCTTTTCTTTTGTGTGGTCTGATCTGTTATTGAGACTTTCTACTGCCTCTTTCATTTCCCTGATTGACTGATTTAATTCCTTAAGTTCTACCATTTTTTTTTTATATTCTTCATATTGTTCATTTCTTATTAAATTCTTTTTTAAAATTTCTTTTTGGTTATCTTCCACTTTCTCAGTAATTTTTTTCATTGTTTTAACCATCCATATTTTAAATTTCATTTCTGTCATTCCTAGCATTTCTTTATAAGGTAGAATCCTCCACAGTAGCTACCCCATGATCTTTTTGGGTGTTTGCTCTGTTCTATTTTTTCATGTTATAATATAACCAATAACACACAAAAACCAAAGATTGTCCAATAGTACTATGAGTAACTCTATAGTAGCAAACTAAAAAACTTAGAAGAACTTGATAAATTTTTATAAATATGCAACCTTCTAAGATTAAAGCAGAAAGAGATAGATATAATAACCAAATAAATAGTAAGTTGTTAGACTGAATCAGTGATTTAAAAAATATATATCTCAACAACAAAAAGCCAAGGACTGGGTGGATTCACAGCCAAATTCTGGTAGACATAGAAAAAGAATGGGTATCAATAATACCGAAACAGCTACAAAATAGTGAGTATCAGTAAAGATAATTTAAGATTTTGTGGAGACTCTAGGAATGTTCTTAATTTGGTCCTCAGTGTTATATGGTTATAAATGCCAACTGAGCTTAGTTTTGGAAATTTGTCTGTGGAGGATAAGTGTTAAATATGCCAATTGCTAACTATGTCAACTGGCAACTACTCCAATTGTAACAATCTGTGTAAGGTCAGAGAGACCATATACACTTACTTTTGTGTCTTTCCATAATGTCAGACATCTATGAATGCTACTTGAATTATAGAAGCTATGAGATATATGAAGTTCCCAAGGGGGACAGTTTTCCTTCAGTTCCTTTCACTCAGTAGTCAGAGCATGGACACAGAAACCCAAGTCAGTACACAAGTCAGTCATTAGGGTCCACCATACATACTAGTATATTTAATAAGTATATAAATGCTATAGATTAAAATTCCCACATTAAATAAGGTAACATTTAACATAAAGAGTAAAAGAGGCCTTTTTAAGCTTTTGGATTGGAGGAAGTCAAAGTGCAACTTTCTTCACTCTTCCAGAATTCAGGTTCATCTTACCCCAGCTGCCTCCAACTTGCTGCCTAAGGTTGACCCAACTGAGATCAAAGTCATATACTTGAGGTGCACCAGTAATGAAGTCAGTGCTGTATCTGCCCTGGCCCTAAAATTGGCCTCCTGAGTTTGACTCCAAAAAAAGGTTTGTGATGACATCGCTAAGGCAACCAGTGACCAAAAGTGTCTGATGATTACTGTGAAACTGACTATCCAGAACAGACATGCTCAGATTCAAGTGGTACCTTCTGCTTTTGTACTGATCATCAAAGCTCTCAAGGAACAACTAAGAGACAAGAAGAAATGGAGAAACATTTAAAACAACGTAAATATCTATTTTGATGAGATTGTCAACATTTCCAGACAGATGTGACACTGATCATTAGTCAGAGAACTCTCTGGAACACTTAAAGAGATCCTAGTGACTGCCTAGTCTGTGGGCTAAATTGTTGATGTCCACCACTCTCATTTCATAATAGATCACAGCAAAAATAATGCAATGGATTTCCCAGGTAATTAAAAAGTGTAAAGAATTTGATAAAAGATTTTAATAAGAGATCATTTAGTGTACCTCCCAAAAAGAGTAAAAGAGGATAGAAAAAGAGAGTTAACAAACCATTATGAGGAAAGCCTTGAGTTTTCCAAATGGAAAGACCTAGCACAGGAACAGAGAAATAAAAAAAAATAGTTATCTTGGAAATTATAGCTATATGACAAGTGTAATCATTTTATTACTTCAATTGAAATTTCAACCAAAAATGTGATTATACTACATTAGCTATATGACAAGTGTAATCATTTTACTACTTCAATTGAAATTTCAACCAAAAATGTGATTATACTACATTAGCTATATGACAAATGTAATCATTATACTACTTCAGCTGAAATTTCAACCAAAAATGAGATTAAAAGCATTTCTCTTACGGGTGCTGCATAACCTGAAGCCATCCTACATAAATACTCTCTCAGTATGAAGAACTATGCAAGATATACTAGAAACATTAAACTTTCTGCAGATTTATTAGAGACCCATAAAATAATACATACAGTCATTCTTTACATTCAGTACATAAGTCCATAAGTGTATTCAAAATGGACGTACGGCACTTTTACAAAATAAACCAAGGCAGATAGTTTGGAAACCATACAAAATTATTTCCCATATAAATCAAATTATTAGTAACCATGGCCACAAGGGAAAAAAAAGACAAGAGAACTGTCCAAAGTTATTAGTTAGATACAAAAGTAATGGGCGAAGAAATTCCCAAAGTCTAAGACTAAAAGACACACTTTTATTTTATTTATTTCTTCTCTTTCAGATTAATATGAGGGTACAAGTTTTTAGGTTACATTGTTTTCACTTCCAAGGTAAAATTCAAGATGTAGTTGAGACCTTCACCAAGGGGACATGCTATACACCTTCACTTTGTGCACATTCGGTGAGATCCTACCAATTGTCTTCCCTCGTCCTGACAATTGCCCCTTCCACTACCCTTGGCTAGTCTATATTTTTGTTTTATTGTTTGTGTATTGGTTTCATATTAGTATTGAGTATGTTGATTTTTTTAATTCTTTTTTTCAGAATTTCAAATAGTTTTTTCTTCTTTTGTATTAAATCATAACTGTGTAATTGATACATTTATGGGGTTCAGGGTACTGATTTGATATACAATGTGAAATGCTTACATTGAACTAAGTAACACATCCAAGACTTTACTAAGAAGAATGTGTTTCAACCCCAGGTAAACATACAAGGTGTAAAGTTTTCATCTTTTCTTATGGGTGAATAGTACTTCATAGTATACATATGTCGCAGTTTGTTAACCCATTCATGGGTTAATGAGAACTTGGATTGTTTCCTGATTTGGCAATTATGAATTGAGCTCCTAGAAACATTCTGGTGCAAATATATTTGTGGTAGAAAGAGTTTTTTCTTGGTTGGCACCTGTGGCTCAGTGAGCAGGGTGCTGGCCCCACATACAGAGGTGGTGGGTTCAAACCTGGCCCCATCCAAACTGTAACAACAACAACAAAAAACACCAGCCAGGCATTGTTGTGGGCACCTGTAGTCCCAGCTACTCAGGAGACTGAGGCAAGAGAATTGGCTAAGAACAAGAGCTGGAGGTTGCTATGAGCTGTGATGCCACAGAATTCTACCCAGGGTGACAAAGTGAGACTCTGTCTCTTAAAAAGAGAGAGAGAGAGAGAGAGAGAGAGGAAGAGCCAGTTTTGTTCTTCTGGGTAGATACCTAGGAATGGAATTGTGAGATTAAATGGACTTTAATTCTTTATACTTCTTTCTATAAAGGTTGTAATAGTTTGCAATTCCACCACCACTCTAGAAATGTTTCCTTATCTCCACATCCATGCATGCATCTGAAGTTTTGAGACACTGTGATGTGGGGTAATATTAATAGAGTCAGGTTACATCTCAGAGTGTTTTGATTTTCATTTCTTTGATGATTTAAGATGATGAGTGTGTTTTCATGTATTTGTTACCCATTTATCTGTCATGATCAGAGAAATTTCTGTTCAAGTCTCTTGCCCACTTGAAAATGGGGTTCTTTGCTCTTTTCTTGTTGATTAGAGTTCTCTGTATATTCTAGTTATCAGCGCTGGAAGAATGGGGACTTAAGACCCCATTTTTGGCAAAGGAAAATCACCCCCAGAAAAAGAGCAAAACTAAAAAGTAAGGTGAATCGGAACAAAGAAAAGTCAGCTAGCTTACATTTAAGATATCCATTGCTAGCAAGCTTCTTGCCTTTCCTGAAATTCCAGCCCTTGGGGGTACAGGTTACAAACACCCTGCTGGGTCTGTGAGCACTCTGAGGAGAATAATGGTCATAGAAAAGTCTATGACAAGTCCTAGAAAAAGATGCATCATCTAGGGCATTTCCTGCCCATTAAACAGGCAAAGCAGATACCCACTGTGGAGATTGGCATTAGCCTGGGGCAGAGACCAGGGGAGTAGCTCAAATTCTGAATTATGGGCAGAAGTACCTATATCCCTTACAGCAGAGGAAAATCCTCTGTGGTAGTGATGGGAGGAAAATGTCCCCTTCCCACCAATCCCTTAGAGGAGATTAATGCCAGTGGTGTTTTACTCCACAGAGAACTAGTGGAGCTTAACACCCCCCCTAGAAATCTGTGTGTGTGACCTCAAGCAGGAGGCTCTCCCAATCCAAGGCTCAGATTTCAGATTACTGAATGCCACTCTTAAAGTTAATTATAATACAATAGAAGCTGATATTAAGCCCTTCCCTTAAAGTTAATTAAAATAACAATAGAAGCGGGTACAATCCAAGTACCTGCTGACATTTTTGTTCCCTCTCTCATCTTACCTTCTGGGCAAATAGGCTTCAATAAAATCAGAGTGGAGCAGACACTCTGGGCCATAGCCAGAATCCCACAATGGGAAATGGACCCTTAGCTCCCACTTTTAAATCTACTCTATGGCTTTTGTCTTTCTTTACCCTTGTTTCTAACTCCATATTTCTTCAGTGGATCACCACCAGTTCCCACACGTCTCAGCAGATGATGCTCTTGGTGTGGGACCCCTACAATCAGGCCTTTGTCAGATTCATAACATGCAAAAATCTTCTCCAGCTATGAAAGCTGTCTGTTTACTTTGGTTATTGTGCTCTTAGCTGTGAAGAAGCTTTCTAGTTACAAAAAATAAAAAAAAAATTATTGATTTTTGGTGTTGCTGCAATTGCCAGCAGGGTCTTGCTCATAAAATCTTTCCCTGGCCAATATTTCCCCACAATCTCTTATAGAATTGTTATTATTTTGTGGCTTAAATTTAAATCCTTTATCCAGTGAGAATCAATTTTTTTTGTCATTTGTGAGAGATATGGGTCCAGTTTCTGTCTTCCACTTGTGGCTAACCACTTCTCACAACACTATTTGTGAAAAAGAGGTTCTTTTTACCTAGTGCATGCTTTTGTTAGGTTTATCAAATGATACGCGGCTGGGTTCATTTATATATACTCTATTCCATTCCATGGATTTATGTTTCTATATATGTGTCAGTACCACGCTGTTTTGATCACTATAGACTTGTAGTATAACCTGAGGTCTGGTAATATGATGCCTCTGGATGTTTCAGTTTTTTAATTTCTAAGAATTGTATTGGCTATTTTTTTCTGGTTCCATTTGTAACAAAGTACAATTTTTTAAGTTCTTAACAAGTTAGCATTGGTACTTTTGTGGGAATTGAATTAAATCTGTAGATTGCTTTGGGTACTATGGACATTTTAATGATGTTAATTCTTTCCAGCTGTGAGCATGGTATGTTTTTCCATTTGTTAACATCTTTTGCTATTTCTTTTCTCAGGGTCTATACTCCTCTTTGTAGAGATCTTTCATGTCCTTTGTTAGATACATTCCCTGGTATTTGATCTTCTTTGGATCTACTGTGAAAGATATAGAGTTTTTTATTTTATTCTCAGCTTGACTGTTATTAGAATATGTGAAGGTTACTGATTTGGAGGCATTGATTTTTATACCAAGAGGATGCTATATTCCTTGATCATATCTAAGAATTCTGTAGTTGAGTCCATAGGATTTTCCAGGTATAAGACCATATAATCCACAAAGAGTGAGAGTTTGACCTCTTCAGTCTCCAGTTGTATACCCCTGATGGTGGTCTATTTCCTGATTGAAATGGCTAGAACTTCGAGCACTATTTTGAATACCCATGGGCATCCTTGTATATTTCCAGTTTTGAGTAGAAATGCTTTCAGTTTTACTTCATTCAATGTTATTGGCTGTGGATTTGTTGCATATGGCCTCTATCAGTTTAAAAATGTTCCACCTAAGGGTATTTTATTAAGTGTGCTTATCAAAGAAGGATGCTGGATATTATCAACTGCCTTTTCTGCATCAGTTGAGAGAATGATATTGTTTTTATATTTGATTATATTGATGTGGTAGACTACAGTGATGGATTTACACATGTTGAACCAAACTTGAGTCCCAGGGATAAAACCTACTTGATCAGGATGACACCTTTGTAATGTATTGTTGTATTCTTCTTGGTATAATATTATTGAATATTTTTGCATTAATATTCATTTATGACATTGACCTATAGTTTTCTCTCTCTCTATCTTTTTTTTTTTTTTTTGGTTAGGTCCTTCCCTCATTTTACAATCAGGGTGTTATTCGCTTTGTAGCACATGTTGTGGAGGATTCCGTCTTTCTCTATGTTTTGTAATAGATTATTCAATATAAGTATTTATTCCTCCTTGAAGCTTTGGTAGAATTCTGATGTAAAATCATCTGGTACAGAGCTTTTCTTCTTTTTTCTTTTTGAAGGTTATGTGTAGTTGATCCTATTTCAGTGCTATAGGTTAACTCAAAATTTCTAATTCTTTCTTGTTGAATTTATGAAGGTTGAATGATTACAGAAATTGATTTATTTCATATCCATTTTCATATATATAGTCATATATTTTTGTAGTTTTTGTTGAAAATCTTTTGCATTTCCGTAGTATCTGTTGTTATTTCCTCTTTATCATTTCTGTTTGAAGTTATTAGAGATTTAACTTTTCTGATTCTTATTAGTCTGGCCAATGGTTTATCAATTTTATTAATATTTTCACAGAACAAACTTTTTTTTGAGACAGAGTCTCACTCTGTCACACTCTGTAGAATGCTCTGGCGTCACAGTCACAGCAACCTCCAGCTCTTGGGCTTACGAGATTCTCTTGCCTCAGCCTTCCAAGTAGCTGGGACTACAGGCGCCTGCTACAACACCCAGCTATCTTTTGTTGCAGTTTGGCAAGGGCTGGGTTTGAACCCACCACTCTTGGTAAATGGGGCAAGTGCCCTACTCACTGAGCCACAGGTACCATCCCCCAGAGAACAAACTTTTTTTTTTATGATCTTCTGAATGATTCTTTTGTTCTCAATTTCCTTTAATTCTGATTTAATTATGGTTATTTGTTTTCTTCTGCTGGGTTTGGGGTTGGATTATTCTTTCTTTTCTAGTTGCATCAGATGACCCACTAGGTTGTTTAATTATTCTCTTTCTGTTTTCTTGATGAAAGCATCTAATGCTTTAAATTTTCCTCTCACAACTACTTTGTACTATCTCACAGGTTTTGATAGTCTGTGGTTTCATTATTATTTTTTCCAAGAAATCTAATAATTTCCTACTTAATCTTGCCCTTAACCTAGCAGTTATTCACCATAAGGTTATTTAGTTTCCATGACTTCATGTGATTATGAAGAACTTTGTTGCTGTTGCATTCAACTTTTATTTTATGATGATTTGAGAAAGCACAAGGAATTTCTATGCTTTTGAATTTGTTGAGGTTATGCAGTTGTTCTAATATATGATCATTATTGAGGATGATCCTTGGGCTGAAGAGAAGAATGTGTTTTCAGTTTTGTTATAATGAAATTTTCTATATATTTTTATTAAGCCAATTTTTTTCTACGATCTCATTTAAGTCCATTAGTTATTTGTTTAGTTCTTGGAATATCTGTCCAGTACTCTCAAAGGGGTGTTAAAATCTCCAATATTGTAGTTCAAGAAGATATCATACTGTTTGGGTCATTTAGGGTTTTTTTATATATAAAATGAGGAGCATTGAAGTTGGGGTGAAAATGTTAATTATTAAAATCTCCACATCTTGTGTGTTTCCCATGACATGTATGGACTGTCCATTCTTGTCTTTTCTTATTTTTGTTAGTTTAAATACAATTGCCTCTGCAAATAGGATTATAACTCCTGCTTTTTTCCTGATTTCCATTTGCCTGTATTTCTGTTTTCCATCTCTTCACCCTGAGTCTTTGTTTTATTCCTTGAGGTTAAGTGTGTTTCTTGGAAAAAACAGATACCAGGCCTGAACTTTTATATCCAATCAGCCAGCCTCTAACTCTTTCAGGGTGAATTCAAACCACTCACATTGATAGAGGAAATTCAACATTATGCTGGGATTTTGATCATCTCATTTGTCAGAGGTCCAGAGATTATTGTATCCCTTTTGCCATTGTGGAAGCAAGGCTTTGTTCTTTAATTTATATGTGTGTTTCCTTTGGTAATAGACCATCACAATATTTATTGTGAAGAATGGATATGAGTACTTCTTGCATAACTGGTCTAGTTATGGCAAATTTCCTAAATGTTTGCATGTAAGTCAAATATTTTATTTTTCAATTCCACATGAATCTCAATTTAGCAGGCTACTGGATCCTTGGTTGAAAGTTCCTTTGTTTAAAATGATTACAAGCCAACTCATGTACTTATCCTCTTCTGACTTGAAAAATTTTAACTGAAAAATCTGAAGTCATCCTGATATTTTTTCCTTTGGAGGTAATACTTTCCTTATGACTAGCTGCAGGATTTTCTCCTTCATATTAACATTTGCAAAGTTAATTACAATATGTTTAGGAGATAATTTGGATTTAATCATGCTGGGGTTCTGAAATTATCTACTGTCTGTATTTATGTGAATCTTGCAAGGCTTGAGAAATTCTCCACCATAATTTCTTTAAGTAGAACATCAGTGCCTTTAGGACCATCCTCTTCTTTAGAAATCCCTATTATTTGGATGTTTGACCTTTTAGAATGATCCCATAACTCTCTCATGGATTATTATGGTGTTGTTCTCCTTATTATAGGCCTATTTGATTGCTTAGGATACTTTCAAAGTATTTTCTTCTATTTCTGAAGTTCTTTCTTCTCCATGTTCAACTCTATTATTGGGTCATCTCTACTCTGTTTTAAACCACTCAAATGACTCTTACAATTCTTTAATCTCTCTTATATCTTTCGTTATTATGTCCATATCATTGGATACTTTCTCCTTAAATTCATTAATATCCTGAGTAAACTTTTGGACTATGTTTTGGATTTCTATTTTCATTTTCTCCTCAATTCTAATCATTTTATTTGCTATCCATATTCTGAATTCTATTTCTCACATTTAAGCAATTTCTCTATGGATTAAATTTTCTGCTTTATCTTTCTTGTAATTTCTTTAGGAAATTGCTCTGCTCTGATGTTTCATGTTGCCAGAATTCTTCTGCTGGATCCAGTCCATGAGTATCTGCATCTTTTAAAAATATATTAATTATAGATTTTTGTTGAAATAATAGATTGTATCTGAATAGTTAATGAGAGATAATATAACTGGGAACCTTTAGGAAACACTGCAACAACCTCTTTGGCAAGTGAAACTGGCAGGATGAAACTGGTCAGGCAGTCCCAGGAACATGGGCTAACCACTCCTTCCCCAATGGAGCTAAAGCTTGTGCTTCTGTGTGTGCCCTTTCCCCTACAGCCTGAAAAAGCTCCATTGAAAGCTACCACCAGAGTCTCTGAGGGCTAGCTTCATCAGATAATGCAACTTTTCTCTGTCCTATTGTCAGCCTGCCCTCTGCTGAATCCTAATGAATCACTGGAATCTCTTTTGGAAAAACCTGTGATTACCTGTGGCCCTGCCCCCCTCTAACAATAGCTGAAGGAAGGGAATTCACAGAGAAACTGACTGAATCCTCCTTTCACTGCTCCATCCCCACCACCACTCAAATATATTCAAATAAGTGGTGAACCTGCAGCCCCAAACAGCAGCAGCTTGAGAATAAAAATATACAGAGGTCTCTGACTTACAGTTCCAGTTAAACTCACACAGTAAGTATTAGCAACACCCATTTAAACAAGTTCAGAGAGTTACCAGGTTGCCAGAGATCAAGAAACCATAGGCAGATCTGTCTGAGGGTTCCCAGGGTGGCTGAATAAGGGAGTCTTTTAGTGTGAAAGGGAGTCAGAAGAAATCACACCTCACCATACCCAAGTTAGAACTACAGTGCCACTGATTCTATGCCATTGCTCGGTGGCACACAGAATGTATCAACCTCTCAGAAAATTAACTAAACACTCTGGTTTCTGAAAGATGTAGTTGATCAGGTAACCAGATAGGGGGAAGCAGTAGCTGTGGTCTCAGGATTGTGGAGAAAATATTTGTCCACTTTTGCACCAGGCAAGGTGGGGACTGGACTCAGAGGTGGAACTGTCCAGGTGTAGGAGTATCTGGACTTTGGCTATCTCCCATGGGATGAGGTAAGAGGTCCCTTGTTCCTTGTTTACTTACAGAAATCCCATCATAGTCCTCCTGCTTGGGGATCTCCTGTCCCCTTGGTAACAGGCTCCTTCTAACAATTTGCTCCATACTGATCTTCGTTATCTTTATTCCTTTTTCGTGGCCTCACAACTTGTCTCAGTGAGGATGATGTTTCATGGATGCTCAAAGGAATAAGTCAGGACATGGACTGAGAGTACAAGCTGCAAGTGGTGAGGATCAACAAACATACAGGAGAGCCCCAAACAACATTTTCAATGGTCTTTTATTGAGGGGTTAAACAAAGTTTGGGGTGTATTCCAAGTGATGATCTCATAGGGGGTACATATTTAGGGACCACACACTAAAAAGGAACTACGTGCCGTATCTCCACTACTCTTATAAGGAACTGCCATAAAATGTTTAAAGTTTAACATCTGCCTTACTACCGCGTGACCTATCTCTGCCCCTCCTGGATTACCGAGTTACTTAGCTGTTTACCTTCAAGTCACAAGAGATCTCAAGCCTTGCCAGGAGGATATCTTGTTCTCAGTGGTTCCCCAAATGATTACTGATATTGGTGACTGATACCGTAAGCATGATGTTCAATCCTTCACATGTCCCCCTTTTTGTTTTAAAATTTCCTCATTTAGGGTTATGGAGAAAATTGCAGTTGTTGGTTTCAATTTCAATTGTTATTCCCTCTGGGAGGCTCTTCCTTGTGCTATACAAAGAAATAAAGTGCACAAATAACAAGAAAAATTATACCATTAGAGCTTGAAAAAAAATTGTAAAATAAAAACATGAAATATTAGCAATATTATCAGAAATACTTTGTAAAACATCATTTCCTGTAATAGATTGTAATTATTTAGGGATAGTATCAGAAATATGTTGCTGTAAATCAATAATCTTGGTACTGAGGTTAGTTTGTGACAAAAGGTATTATTTACCTTATCCCAACTGAAGTGAGAATTATTCCAAGGTACAGGAGTAACAAAAAAAAAGAAGAAAAATTCCAATCACAACATAATTTGATTTGTCTTTATAAACTGACCAATTGATCTAACAAAACTAAAGCTTCCTCTAAATCAGTTAATTTATTATTGATATCAGAGCCTATTCTTTGTCATATAGTCCATAATCTTTCTGAGTCTTTATGCCAGCTTTGAGCCAAATCAACCGTCTGAATACTTTGATAAAAGGCCATTTCAGCAATAGCTGCTGTAGTAGTTACTGTAATAATATCTATGATAATGTACATGAGGAGTCCAATCATTCTTTTAGTTGTTTTCTTTAAAGTTTCTGTTATATGTTGAAGAAGAAATGCTGATGGAGAATCTTGCCAAAGGTGGTTCATCTGAACAGGCAACCAAATAACTATATGAGCTCTTAAAACATGAATTCTTTCAAGACTGTGATTAAAAGAAACAAGTAAACAAAATACAGTTTAAACAAGTAACAATAGAATTTTTTGGATGCCAATGAACAGGTCCTTTTAGTAATAGGTATGGAAGTCTCACACAGGCTTTGATGAAATGGGACTCATTACCAGTGAAAGTTAGTATGGCATTATTATTATTATCAATAGAAATACTGCCTTTCCAAGCAAATAATTGTGAGAAAGCTGAGGAAAGTTTCCAAAGGTGATGTTTCATGGTTCCATGAAGCATGGATATGGTATGCTCCTCCCCCATGACAAATAATAGAGGAATGGTTAGGTATGGTTATAATTGTATTATTCTTTTGATGCCAATGCAACTCTGGACCTAGATGTTTGTCTCAGGCTTACCCTTGGGGTCCCCAATCAATGATACTTCCATAGGAAGTATCAATTAATATCCGAGGTTTTTCTCCTCTGCATGTGGTCCACTCCACCCATTCAGACAAATGGGTAGTAATGGGCATGGTACAGATTGGGAAGTCAGGTGAAGGAATGGAATTACTTATAATTTCAGAGCCCTGCCAAGATGAAGTTTGGAGGAGTAGCATAGTTTTAATTTGCTTAGTTTTTGTACTATTGTGAACAAAAGAAAGCCACACAGTAAGAGCTGGTTTTAAACAAAGACTGCCATTTCCTATGAATATGGGTACATCAGAGACTCCCAAAGTGTAATTAAGAATGTGAGTCCCTTCCTCTCCTGGTTAAAGCAGTCCTTGAGTGTTGGAAGGACCCAACAACCAATCAACTTGAATCATTGACATAAATAGGAATGGTAGGGTCATTCCAGGATAATACTTTATTTAAATACGGTTTGGGAATATAAACCCAATATGAAAACTTTGTGGGGTAAGCACCTACCTTAGTTGTTATTAATGGAATCATGACCAGAAACAGGAAGTCTGCTGTTAAAGGTATACCTTGCCATTTCACCATGTCTTCAGCTGCTGTTGATAGCTTTTTTATCTACCCCCATGAAGGGAAAGTAGCATTAGTCATTCTCAGAAGGGGGTGATGTATACTAGTTTGTTGAATGGTCATGTTATTAGAAAGGTCAGTAAAGTCTGTCTCATCAAAATGCTGTGAGGTCTTTTGTACATGTCATGGTTTGATCCCATGATCAGGTAGCCACTGATTTTCTTGATGTTCTGTATTGACATGAGCAAAACCTTGACCCCATTGTAAGACATACCCAGGCTTCCATTCTGCACTATCAAGTTTTTTGTAAAATATAGATTGTTATATTTGAGGAAGTTTTTGGTAAGTAAGAGATGTCCAATGATGTTCTGCTGTTGTAGTTCCTTCATTATCCAAATTTAAAATTAAGCATAAATAAGGCTCTTGAAAGGTTATATCTGGCATTATTGTTAATAGGGAGTATACCGTTTCCCCCTTTTAGTTTTATAACCATATCTTTAAGTGTTCTATGTTGACATTCTATAATGGCTTGTCCTTGTGAATTATAAGGAATGCCATGAAAGAGGCATATCCTCCAAAATGATAAAAAAAAAAAAGTACATTTTTTCGTGACAAATAAGAAGGGGCATTGTCAGTTTTTATAGATTGGGGTAAACCCATAATATTGAAGCATTGTACTAAATATTGGATTACATAATGAGCATTTTCTCTGGGTAGGGCTTTTGCCCAGGAGAAGTGAGAATGAACATATTTTGATTTACCAAAAGAAGGAACGACAGTCACATCCATTTGCCATATTTGGTTGACCATTTCCCCACGTGGATTTGTTCCTTCAGAGAAAGGAGATGATTGTATTTTTGAGCAAGATAAACAAGTGGATAATATATGTTGAGATTGAACATTTGTAAGACTGAATTTTTTACTAAGTAGTTTTGCATTAGCATGTATATAAGAATGAAAAGTTGAAGCCTCTTGAATGGTGCAAATAAGAACTTGATCTATTTGAGAGTTTAGCGAGGACATTGGACCTGGTAAATTAATGCGTGCTCTAATGTGAGTGATGTATTAGGGATAAATGCTTCCTTGAAGTAAGTTTTGGATATAGAGAAAAAGAGACGAAATTTCATCAATAGAAGTAATAGTGGCTATTTCCAAATATTTAATAATGAAACAAGAATATTGAGAGTCAGCAGTAATGTTCATAGAGTAGAGAAAATCTTGAAGTAAGATTAAAATAGCATACATCTCATTCTTCTGGACAGAATCATTAAAACTTTGAAAAAAATGTTTTAATTAGAACCATCAATATATCCACCCTTATCATTTTTAGTAGCATCAGTATGGAAAGTTATGGCACCCATGATTGGGGAATCATTTACAATTTCAGGGAGAATCTAAGAGGTAAGTTTCTGAAATTGAAATCTTTTACCAGTGGGATAGATGTTAGTAATGAGGCCAATAAAAGACACACAAAAAAAGCTATTTGCCAGGGCAGAGATAGTTGAAAATTAAGTTGGATTTTTTTTTTTTTTTTGTAAAAGGGACAATAATGCAACTTGGGTCATATCTGATAAGCTGTCAAATTATGTTTCTACCTTTGGTAACCAACTCAAAAATTTTGTCCAAATAATGTTGCTATTTTTGTGTGGTTTTATTAGATAAAAATAACCATTGAAGAAGTGCATATTCTTTTTTTTTTTTTTTTTTTTTGAGACAGAGTCTCAAGCTCTTACCCTGGGTAGAGTGCTGTGGCATTACAGCTTACAGCAACCTCAAACTCTCAGAATTAAGCAATTCTCTTGGCTCAGCCTCCCAAGTAGCTGAGACTACAGGTACCTGCCATAATGCTTGGCTATTTTTTGGTTACATTTGTCATTGTTGTTTGGCAGGCCCAGGCCGGATTCAAAACTGCCAACCTGGTGTATGTGGCTGGCACCCTAGCCACTTGAGCTACAGGCACCAAACCAATAATGCATATTCTTGATAAATAACCCCTGTGGGTGAATGAGAGGTTGCAATAATGATTAAATGAATGAGGAATCTGATATCAACATGATGTTTCTCTTTAGTAGGAAATTCTTTTAATTAACTCTAATTCCTTCCTTGCTTCAGGGGTGAATGAATGAGGAATATTCAAGTCTGATGGGCCTTCTAGAATTTTAAAGATATTGGTTAAAGTGTAAGTGGGGATAACCATTGTGGATCAGAGCCAATTGATATGACCCAATTATCTTTGAAAATCATTCAAGTAGAAAGAAAATCTAGTCAGATATTAACATATTGAGGGAAAATTTTTGTTTCTGTTATTTTATATCCTAAATAATTATAAGGAGATGTGGTTTGAATTTTTCTGGGGCAATTTGAAGACCATATGATTTTAATATCAAGATGGCATGTTTAAATATCTCCCAGAGAATTGATAAATTTTGTTGTGCAAACAAAATATCATCCATATAGTGAATGATATAAGATGAAGAAAATTTCTTTCTTATTTGTTGCAGTGGTTGATCAACAAAATGCTGACACAAGCTGGGGCTATTTAATATGCCTTATGGGAGAAATTTCCACTGAAATCATAGGTATGGTCTCTGCTGATTGTAAGAAGGCACAGAAAAGGCAAGACGAGGGCAGTCTTCAGGGTGTGAATATATTGTGAAGAAACAATATTTTAAAACAATTACAGGGGGAGGCGGAGCAAGATGGCAGAGGAGATGCACCCCTGAGTCTGCTCTCCTGGTGGTTTCAGGTGAGAGTGGGCTTATTGGATCCCTTCCGCATGGTGTCCTTGCACAGATAAGCAGTGCAGGGCGAGCAGCAAAGAGGTGAATTGCTGGATTGGAAGAGTAGTCCAGAACTACGGTGTCAACCAGAAAAAACCCAGGGCAGAAGCTGAAACGGCTCCATCTGCGACCTGGCCGCAGGTCCGCGGCTCGCGCCCTGTGGCGCCAGCCCCTGGGCTGGCATCCTGAGAGATAGAAACCAATCCTTCCCCCATGAAAGGCTCCTGTACCCAATTTGTGGGGAGTCTGTGTGTCTCGCAGAGAGTGCAATGAGGCGTGGACTCCCAAGCAGAGTTTAGCAGCCAGAAACGGGAGACATTCAGACCGGGTTTGGGGCGCCAGGGAGTCAGGCGTTCAGACAGAAACCTGAGGGGAAGGGACTCTGCTTAGAGACCGATCTATCCTGCAATTTTGGAAGTCTGTGTGGAGCTGCGCTGACGCGGTGACCAGCAGGGTGAACCGGTTCCCCTCTTACAAACTCCGAAAAATCTTTTGAATTTCCCGCCCCTGTGGCGGCGGTGTGGCTGTGGCAGTGGCAGCAGTGGCGGCGGGCGGCGGCGACAACAGTGGCGGAGGCGGCCCCTCCCCCACTGGAACACAGACCTCGCTAGGGGCTCCCCAGCTCTGTTCCCTCAGAACACAGTGGTTTTCTGTTTGAGGGGAAATTAGGAGCTGTGTGAAAGTCTGGCAAAGTGTGAACTTGTGTCCCAAGTTTAGAGTTTAGAGTTTAGAGGACAGATAGGAGCTAGGAACCAGATGTAATGTAAA
>CAUYQV010015524.1:0-20017 GCA_963574575.1 Galagoides demidoff | reverse complement strand
AGAGGAGATCAAACTCTCACTCTTCACGGATGATATGATCCTATACCTGGAAAATCCAAGGAACTCAACTTCAAAACTCCTAGAAGTGATCAAGGAATACAGCAGCGTCTCAGGATACAGAATCAACACTTACAAATCAGTAGCTTTTATATATGCCAACAATAGTCAAGCTGAAAATATAGTCAAGGACTCTATTCCTTTTACAGTAGTGTGAAAGAAGATGAAATATCTGGGAATTCACCTAACAAAAGATGCTAAAGATCTCCATAAAGAGAACTTTGAAACTCTGAGAAAAGAAATAGCTGAAGATGTTAACAAATGGAAAAATATACCATGTTCATGGCTGGGAAGAATCAACATTGTTAAAGTCGATAGTACCCAAAGCAATATACAAATTTAATGCAATCTCTATTAAAGCACCATTTTCATACTTTAAAGAACTTGAAAAAATAGTACTTCATTTTATATGGAATCAGAACAAAACCTTGAATATTATTCAAATAATAAATAAATTTATAGTGATCAAAACAGCATGGTACTGGCACAAAAACAGGGAGGTAGATTTATGGAATAGAATAGTGAACTAAGAGATGAACCCAGCTACTTATTGTCATTTGATCTTCCACAAGCCTATCAAAAATATTCAGTGGGGGAAAGTCTTCCTATTTAACAAACAGTGCTGGGTGAACAGGCTGGCAACCTGTAGAAGACTGACACTGGACCCCCACTTTTCACCATTAAGAAAAATTGATACTGGGTAAATGATTTAAACTTAAGACATGAAACTAAAACATACTAGAAAAGAGTGCAGGGAAAACACTTGAGGTAATTGGCCTGGGAGAATATTTTATGAGGAGAACCACCTGGGCAATTGAAGCAACACTGAAAATCCATTACTGGGATCTGATCAAACTAAAAAGCTTTTGCAAAGCCAAGAACACAGTAAGTAAAGCAAACAGACAACCTTCAGAATGGGAGAAGATTTTTGCAGGTTATGCTTCTGACAAAGGTCTCATAACTAGAATCCATACAGAACTCGAACATATCAATAAGAAAAGAATAAATAACCCCATTTCTATGTTGGCAAGAGATTTAAACAGAAACTTCTCTGAAGAAGACAGGCACATGGCCTATAGACACATGAAAAAATGCTCATCATCCTTAATCATCAGAGAAATGCAAATTAAAAACACTTTGAGATATTACCCACTCCAGGAAGATTACCCCACATTACAAAATCCCAAAACTACAGATGTTGGTGTGGATGCAGAGAGAAGAGAACGCTTCTACACTGCTGGTGGGAATGCAGCTAATACGACCTTTTTGGAAAGAAGTTTGGAGAATACTCAAGGAACTAAAAGTAGACCTACCATTCGATCCTGTAATTCCTCTACTAGGTATACACTCAGATGATCAAAAATTATTTTACAGCAAAGACATTTGCACCAAAATGTTTGCACCAAAAGCCTAATTCATAATAGCCAAGACATGGAAATAGCCCAAATGCCCATAGACCCATGAATAGATTAATAAATTGTGGTATATGTACACCATGGAATACTAAGCAGCCATTAAAAACGATGGAGACTTCGCATCTTTTATGTTTACCTGGATGAGGCTGGAACATCTTCTACTTAGTAAAGTATCTCAAGAATGGGAAAAAAGCACCCAATGTACCCACTACTATGATAAAATCAATATATAATCACCTATACATCCATATGAATGGCAAAACATTACTGTAGTCCAGAAATCAGAAGGGAATAGGAGAGATAGGGGAGGGCATTTGGGGAGACCTCACTTAATGTGCATGATGCAATGGTACATTTCAAAACTGTTAAGAAATAAGTATAATCATCATGGATGTGTTAATCAATTCAGTGTAAGCATTTCACATTGTATATCAAAGCAGTACACGGAACCCCATAAATGCATCAATGTCCAAAGTTATGATTTAATAAAAAATAATAAGTAAAGAAAATTACCCCCCCATTTCAATAGAATATTAAAAAATAATAAAATATAAAAGCACACTGAAAAATCATTTCTCACCTAAAAAACTGGCAAAAATTCAGAAATTGACAACACTGTTGTAAAAGTTTGGATAAACCAGGCACTCTTATATGTTGCTAGTAGGGATACAAGAAATAACTTCCTGGAGAGGAATGTGGCTATATATAACAAACTTACAGCTACTTCTACCCTTTGATTGAATAATCTCACTTCTATGAATATGTGTAATGCTATGCCTATTAATTTATACTGAATTTATAAATGTATCTTTAGAACTCAGACTCAGCGCCCAAAGTAACCAATTCTCCATGCTTTGTTTGTGTCATTCAATAAGCTATATACTACCATGTGCCATTTCTTCTTTTATTAAACTATTTTTATATTATTTTGTAATACATATGTATGTGTATAAAATGGCATATATAGCATTTTTTTATGAAAGCAAAAGATTTCTAAGACACAAAAATACCCATCAACAGACATTGGTTGACTGAAACTGAGGTATACCTCCATAATGGAAACTCTAGATAGAGTAGTATAAAATCATAAGAAAATAATATTGGTGTGAGAGCATCTCAGGGTATAATGTTAAGTTTAAAAAGGTAACACAGAAGACAATGTATATAGTACATTGCATTTTACATAAGCTATGCACACAGAGTTACAAAAAGAAACACATGAAGGCACACAGGGCAGGCAAATCAGAAGCCAATTGTTTTTTAAGAGATGGGGTCTTGCTATGTTGCCCTAGCCAGGTGCAGGCTGTGCACAGGTGTGGTCACTTCAAACGACAGCCTTGAACTCCAGGCCTCAAGTCCTGCCTCCTCAGCTTCCTAGGTAGCTGCACCAAAAAGCATGTAACCCTGCCTAGACCCAAAACTAAAATTATTAAATGGTATCTATTGGCAAGTATGGAAAGAGAGAGTATCATTTTCCTGAATATATTTTGGTTTAAATTCTTAAATTTAGAACTATGACTCATTCTAAAGTTTTAACTGTCAAATCACGAAAATGTTGTATAAATTCAAAACAAATTAAATATAAAAATAATTTCTAAAAGTGAAAGTAACTGAAACAAATGAAACATAGAAAGAACTGGTAACATAACCATATGCAGAAAAGCAATTATTTCAAGTAATTTTAGAACACAGTAGTTGTACAAACACAGTGGGATATATTGTAAGGATGAAAGAAAACTATAAGAAAATCTCAAACTTTATTTGTCAATTTTATTATTAGTGGTGATGCTGATGTTACTACTTTAAAATTATTTAGAGAATATTATAAGATAATTATGTTTATGGTTTTAGAAACCAAGATGTTCAATACAAATATAAAATCAACGAAGTTAAATAAATACTTGGAAATTTAATTGAAAGTGTCTGTATAAACTTAACACATTTTAAACTTTTTATTAGGAAATAATTTTAAACTTACAGAAAATTTGCAAGAATAATGTAGAAAATCATTTTACCATTTTCCCAGATATTTTTACTATTAACATTTTGCCTTATTTGCTTTATTTATCTATACTTTTTTTCTGAAATAGTTGACAGTAAGTTGCATAAACCGTGGTTGGGTGTGTTTAAGAGTAAGAATATCATTGATATCAAAAAACTTAGCATTGATTCAATACTTCTACCTAATCTACTCTCTATATTCTAAGTGTGTTGACTGGCCCATCATGTCCTCTATGGCAGCTGTGTTACCTCCAGGTTAGAATCAAGCCTAGAATCAGGAATTACATTTAGTTGTTAAGTCTCTTTGGTTTCTTTTAGTCTGGAACACTTTCTCAGTCTTTCTTTGTCTTACATAACATTGACCTTTTAAAAAAGAACTTTAGAATAAACTATTCCTTATTTTGTCTTTGTCTGATGTTTCCTTGCCATTAGATTGAGGCTACACATTCCTAGCTAGACTTACTATGGAAGGGACACTGTGTCTTTCCTGGGGTATCATACTGGTGATATTAATTTTGATATCTGCTCAGCATGTATCTGATGTGTCTACTGTATCAGCATCATCTCTTGATTTAAACAACAATATATAGTTTAGGTCTTCCCACATAAAGGAGCGAGGACCTAGACCATAATGTTTCAGGGGCAATAATCACTACTACTGCCTCAAATTAGATCTCTACATGCTATTTCCAACTCCCAGGGATTCTTGGAGTGATGTTTGCCCACAGGTGGAGAATGGGGAATTTACAAGGTGAGCTTGGAGCATCTCCTTCTGCCATAAAGTACAATGAGGAAGTTTTCAAACTGTGAATTGTGTCTAAAGGACTCTAGAGCCAGCTTGAAGGGAATCCCACTGGCCCAAGGTGGTATAATTTAGTATCAAAAAGAAAATAGTATGGGCGCAGTGGCTCACACCTATAATCCCAGCACCCAGAGAGGCCAAGGCAGGAGGGTCCCTCAACTTAGGAATTCGAGATCAGCCTGAGCAAGAGTTAACCCTCATCTCTACTAAAAATAGAAAAATTAGTCAGGAGTGGTAGGCGTCTGTAGTCCCAGCTATTCCAGAGGCTGAGGCAGGAGGATCACTTGAATTCAGGAGTCTGAGGTTGCTGTGAGCTAGGCTGACACCATAGCACTCTAACTGGGGCAACAAAGTAGCACTCTGTCTCAAAAAAAAAAAAAGTCATCATTGATTGGTGTGCATTGACTACATAAAAATCCATGAGTACATAGTAACAGTCCCTCCATCATTCGTAGGAGAAGGCATCCTGGGCTTTTTCACTCCTAAGTGTTTTTGTACTCCTTGTCTGAAGAGTTGAGCAAGTTTCACATCTTCTGACAACTCAACTTTTTCAAGATCCAGCTCAGAAGCTGCTTGCTCTGAGAAGCCTTTCTAAAACTTCTATTAGTTTATGATACTTTATATTCCAGTAAAGCTCATACGTGTCCCTTTAAACACATCTGTCAATACTGTACTGAAATTGC
Source organism: Galagoides demidoff (assembly GCA_963574575.1). Lineage (NCBI taxonomy): Eukaryota > Metazoa > Chordata > Mammalia > Primates > Galagidae > Galagoides > Galagoides demidoff. Next base: position 15,059 of record CAUYQV010015524.1, on the reverse strand, counting down.
TTGCTTAACCGTATTTTTCTTTCCAGGCTATTGGTTTATAAATATAGGACCTGTGTGGATTTTATTTATTTCGTTATTCCTATTGCTTACCACATGTTAAATACAATTTTATATACAATATTATATAACATGTTGTGAATAAACAAATCGATTTCAATAAAATCTCTGTTTCTTCTTGATCACACAATACATATTTGTCTCTATTTTAGAAAATGGTTGAATGCAGTTAGAGGACCATTTTAGCTAACGTTACAAAATCATATTACAATAGTTTTGAGTGTTTTTCTCTCATTTTTTTCATGTCAGTCATTAGTGGTAAGCAGACTAGAAATACAGTCAACAACATTCTCTTGATTCATATTCTTAGACAATAGTTTCCAATAGTATTTCATTTATCACAGTCTATTTTCTCTCCTTTTCTATTCACACACATAAAGCCATTATTAATGTCAGGCAGAGAGTGCTTAAAGGCTAATTATGGATTTTCTAAAACAAAACTTGTTTTAGTAATTGGTGGTTTGACTTAGTTATATGTTTAAAATAGTAGTCTGAATTTGTTTTTAATTTGATCCAGCGTCTGTAACACACCAGTGGTACCAAGCCACTACGTAGCGAGTTCCAGTAACTTGCCCGCACTCAACTTTCCTCACTGGGTCTCTCACCGTGTGGAATCTGTCACGCACATGTGTGTACATCAGCCTTAGGTCTCCGTGGCTGAGGAACATGAACAACTTAGCTAGCAGAGATGGTCCAAACCGCCAGCCAAAGGTACGAACTCACTCGAGTACGAGAATTCCCATGGAAGCCGGGAACAGTGAGCCCGCAGGCGCCGTCAGGCAGTGCCGGACGCAGTCTGGGCTTCCGAGGAGCCTCGCCAGCGCCCGCGAGGAGCGGAGGGAACTGAGGCGTCAGTGGTGCGAGCTGACAGAGATGCGCAGGGTGCTGACCCGCCCCTGAGAGTTGCTGCGCTGCGGAAGGGACGTGGCGCTGGCCGAGGTGCTGAACTCGCTTCTGGGGCCGCGGCGAGGTTGGCCGGCCAGAGGGAGACGGCGGGCGTGTGAGCTCGGGGGCGACCCCGGGTCTCGGTCTTCGGGTGCGGATTCCCGGCTTTGGGCAGGACAAGCAGAGGCCTCGTCCAGGGGCGTCACTGCAGCAGTGTAGATGGGCCTCCGACCCATTCCCGCAGCTCCGGCTCTCAACATCACCTCCCGTATTTATTTACTGAGTGTTCATTGTGTCCCCGACACTGGACGTCCACTCCTAGAGATCCACACAACATCCGCCCAATTCCAAGAAAAATAACTAAAGCTCCGAACGTTGAAGACCTTAATCAAAGGGGCACAGCCACGAAATGGCTGATCTTTGTCACTTACGCCTCACATAACGGCTACTGCGAACCCGCCAGCTCCGCACGCCTCCACCCCGCCCCTGTGCCCCCTCCCGCCGCCACCCCCGAGGTTTGGGTCGGGAGGAAGTATCTCCTGGGCGTCCTGCAAGGCGGGACCGGGTCGACTCGGGCATCCTGCCCCCGCGCACTCGAAGGGCAGCAGCGGCAGCGCGGGCTCTGGGCTCTGAGCTCCCAGTTCCGACGAGTGGTGGCGGCTCTGAACCGACTCGCAATCGGCTCTGGGACTGCCTGAGGCTCCACTCTGGTGCGCACAGCCCTCCTCTGATGTCCCCTCCTAGTCTACCCCTTCCCAAGTGGAGATCGGCACGCTCGCGCTCTCTCCCCCTGTTCAGGAAGAATTGAGGTCCCGGCGCTGACAGGGTCCTCCCCCGCCGCCGCCACCATCCCACCCCTACCCCCGTGTGACCTGCTTTCCGACCACTCTAGTCCTCGGGCGCCCACAGCTCGGAACACCGCCTCTCAGATCTCCACGGTCCCTGCGCTCCGGGGCGCGGTGGGAAGTGCAAGCTGGAGCTGGAGCTGGAGTTGGGACCGTGACAGATAGGTGTGTGGGCGCCTGTGAGAGGGGGAGTTGAGAGACAGACTTGCGGGAACTGGCTGAGGAAAGGGGAGGTGCCAGAGAGAGCCGGGGTCATTCTGTCACCCTTTACCACCAGTCCCTGTCTCCCCTTGTCCACATCACACCTCTCTCTTCTCTCTCTTTTCTCCAAGCCTCCGTCCTGCGCCCACGCCGGCTCCTCCCTCTCACTGCCCGGTGCGTGAGGGGACCTCTTCGGGGACCAGGGGGATCAGGGCTCCTGGAGCAGCCGCGTCCCGGGGCCGGTTAGCTAGGCAGCATGCGGAACGCGACCCCGAGCGAGGAGTCAGGGCTCAACCTCACGCTCGCGGACCGAGGCTGGGACGGTTCCCCTGGCAACGACTCGAAGGCCGGAGAGCTGCTGCCACTCTTCCCCGCGCCGGTGCTGGCGGGCGTCACGGCCACCTGCGTGGCGCTGTCCGTGGTGGGCATCGCCGGCAACCTGCTGACCATGCTGGTGGTGTCGCGCTTCCGTGAGCTGCGCACCACCACCAATCTCTACCTGTCCAGCATGGCCTTCTCCGACCTGCTCATCTTCCTCTGCATGCCCCTTGACCTCGTCCGCCTCTGGCAATACCGCCCCTGGAACTTCGGCGCCTTGCTCTGCAAACTCTTCCAGTTCGTCAGTGAGAGCTGCACCTACGCCACCGTGCTCACCATCACCGCGCTGAGCGTCGAGCGCTACTTCGCCATCTGCTTCCCGCTGCGGGCCAAGGTGGTGGTCACCAAGGGCCGGGTGCGGCTCATCCTCCTGGTCATCTGGGCCGTGGCCTGCTGCAGCGCGGGGCCCATCTTCGTGCTGGTCGGCGTGGAGTACGAGAACGGCACCGACCCCCGCGACACCAGCGAGTGCCGCCCCACCGAGTTCGCGGTGCACTCGGGGCTCCTCGCCGTCATGGTGTGGGTGTCCAGCGTGTTTTTCTTTCTGCCAGTCTTCTGCCTCACGGTCCTCTACGGTCTCATCGGCAGGAAGCTGTGGCAGCGGCGCGGCGGCGCGGCGGTAGGCGTCTCGCTCCGGGACAAGAGCCACGCGCAGACCGTGAAGATGCTGGGTAGGTCGGTGTAGTGGTCCGGGCCGGCTTCCTCCACCCCGCCCCCGGTCGCTGTCCTGGCTCCTTCTTTTGCTCTGTTTGTGTCTCTCTTTCGGTCTCTCCTTTCTCCCTTTCGTGGAGAAACACCCCCGCCCTTTCATTTCCCTAAAATGAATTTTACATCACCCTGGAAATTTGCTTCACAACTGAGAAATTTCCGAAGAGTATACTGTGGTCTTTGTTAAACTTGAGGTTAAGCTTCCCGCCTCGAATAGAACTGTGGCTATCTAAGTTACAGGAAAACAAGCAAGCATTCTAGAAAATATTCAGTGGCAAATGTAACCACAGGTAAGGTCAATTTGCTGATTAATTGTTAGAGCTGATTAATTCTTTCAATATTGTGATTTGTTTTTTGTCCCGCATTTTTCCAGACAATCTCATCAATTCTGTTTACACTGCCACTGTTTATACAGCTTTGTAAGAGGTCTGTGACAGACCAGTGGAGTCTCTTTATTTGTTTTTATGATCACCTGTATGGTAGTCCAAGGACACGTAGGACAAGAAAGGCTCCAAGGGAAAAAGAGACTTTGTGGAAACAGATGAGACTTAGTACCCCTCTTCCCAAATGGCCCTTCAGGTACATCTGGGTGCAGTGTCACCACTGAAGTGGACCGAATATTTACGGTGTAAATTCAGCTTCTTTAAGTATATGTTTGCTACAAGTGAAGTAATACAGAATGTGTTCACATCCAAGCAAAGCATTACTGCTCCTCACTTTCCCAGAGCCAGCGTCTGTGTATTTTATTATTTGGATATTATAGTCAACATTCATACTCAGTATATTTAATGTTTCTTAGGAGTCATTCCAGGGTGATTTCATATTTGCAATTTTATAATTCTTGGGTTCTGCATATTAAAGTGATAGAGTTTATTCAAGGAATGTCAAATATTTTATTTTCTAGATTGTGACTCACAGATTGTGAACCTGCTAACAACCTCCAGGGGACTATAAGCTTTCATCTATGATACTCACATTGTGACTATGGCAGTTAAATTGCTACCCTGTAACTTATTTTTAAGGATAAGTGGAATAATTTCTCCCAGTTATTTTTAAGTCATTAATTTTCTCATTGGTGTCTCAACATCAATGTTATTTTTCTTATCCTTTGACAATTGGAAGGAGCTTACCAAAGTGATTGAAGAATAAAATATTATTTTTTGTTATTGTTCCTTTCATTTCTGAATTTTAAAACCTTAGTCTAAAAATTTAGAAGTCTTGAAAAATTATCATGCATATGCAAAATGAAGACTTGGGTAGGTGACGGTTCATGTGAGATGGTGCAGTGGCCTTCTCTTGCCTTACTTATGTCTATTGTAGGTGGCAGACAGTCATTAACCCAGTGCTCCTTAATCCTGACCACAGATTCAGACCTCTGTGAAACTTAAAAAAAAAGAAAGGAAAAGAAAAATCCTGATTTTAATTTAGTGAATCTATATTACATCCAAAGAATCTGCATTATTTAAAAAAAATACAAAAGTTCTGATACACAGCTCTGGTTGCATACAGCCACTTTACCTCTTATGTCTTCTGTCTTAACACACAGAAAGTGGTTTGGGAACGAATAGTCCAGTCAGTTGAGCAAGCATGTCAACTCAATCTCAAAATCACTCAAATAGTTCTTAAACACACATGGCTGGGAAGCTCAATAAAGATTGATGAACTATTGGTCCAGACAGAATAAATCTTTGTTAAAATGTAGGTGAAAGAGTGTTTCTCTGAAGTAAATAGTCATGCTACTTAATCAAAACAAACCTAACTCTTAAAAATAGAATGTGACTTGCTATGACGTTTCTTGAACTGACTATCTTGTCTCCCATTGTCCTTTTAGCTGTAGTGGTGTTTGCATTCATCCTCTGCTGGCTGCCCTTCCATGTAGGGCGGTATTTATTCTCCAAATCCTTTGAGCCGGGCTCCCTGGAGATTGCTCAGATCAGCCAGTACTGCAACCTTGTGTCCTTTGTCCTCTTCTACCTCAGCGCTGCCATCAACCCCATTCTCTACAACATAATGTCCAAGAAGTACCGGGTGGCAGTGTTCAGACTTCTGGGATTTGAACCCTTCTCCCAGAGAAAGCTCTCTACTCTAAAGGATGAAAGTTCACGGGCCTGGACAGAGTCCAGTATCAACACCTGACCCAGCGCATCGCTGAGCACAGTCATCGCTTATTGCCTGAAACAATAGCGCAACAGAACTTGGGAGGAAGCCAGAGTTTAATTTTGGAATTAGGGATCCTAGATCTGGAAACAGTTGGGAAGGAAGACAAAACATAATTTATAGGGTGTGAGCAGTTTGATTTGATTGCACACTCATCAGTGCTCTCATAAACTATCTCTATATATTTGCTGCCTGTGATTTTGCATTCTGCAGCTGGAGCTGGGCAGAGCTTTGCAAATCGGAGAAAGGAAGAAGCACAGAGTGGGCCATTAGGGCACTTTCTGTCAGTAAATATGAAACCTGATTTAGATTTCCTTTGCTTTTTCATAATGACTGTAAGTATTTGGTTATAAGAATGACATTAAAATAAAAAATAAAATAAAGCAAACATTTTAAAACAAGCCTTTTAAAACCCAGACTTTTTATAAAGCTTTAGATGGCACTGTCCAAGGGAAACATTATGTAAGGCACATAGGTAATCAATATAAAAAGCATTAATAAGAAATTTACTTTTCTTTTTTCACACTAGGACTTTGAAATCTGGTATATCTCTCATATGTACAGAACCCCTCAATTTGTACATTCAGTTTTCATCAGTAATGCTAGATGGATTTAGATTTCATGAAATTTACAAATGAAAAAATACATTCAACAACCTAAATTGTCTAAACACACTAGCTATTCAATAACTAAAACAACTGTAAGTTTTTAAACTAAAATTAATTAAAATTAAAATTTCAGTTCTTCAGTAGCCATGTGTAGCTTGAGGTCACCACATTGAATGATACAGTGCTAGAGTGTATTTAGAATCATCACTCATCTTGTATAAAATGTTCAAAAACCAATACCCTTTCCCTGAAATGCTTTTGCAATGAAATTAGCATATCAAAATTTTAGAGTACTGAATCCTAAAAATCACACCTAAATGTCCTATTGTCCATGCTTGAAAATGATCAGCTATGAAGTGTAGAAGAGACATTTTTAAATTAAGTTGAATTATACATGTAAAAATCCAGGAAATAAAGCTTTACAAAAATTATAGATAATCACAAACTGTCTTATTTGGTTTAATACAAATATTGAAGTCAATCATAAATCAGAAAGCTTTGATTTATGAATAAAGGAATAATTTATAATACCCTGACAAGCTTACAGGAAACTTAATGCACATAGAAAGTTTTTGAATAGTTAAAGCAGACCCATGTGAAAAATAGAATTCCCTAAATGCTACCATTTGTTGATATTCAAAACTTTAAAAAATTATACTTATATTCATTTATTTCAAAATGCCTATGCTGTGTCCTGTCTTCAAGTTTTTTCTGTTTTCCCCCATTGCTTATCTGATAGATATGTTTAGAAGGATTTCTAGTCTCTCTCTTAGTCACAATTATGCATGAGTAGATACCTTCAACTAAATATTGTATGTTTGGGTTATGAATATAAAATTTTTATTCCTATTGACTTAGCTCCCTATGTAGCTAACCCTTTGAAAATTAAATATATTATTTCAAAAGTGATTTTGTCATAATCTCATGCAATAGTAAGTCACATAAATAGTTCATCTGTGTATGGAAATGATTGAGCCATTTAGGAAAGTCACTGCCATGATTATTTTCTCCCCATTAAAAGGAAAGATTATTATGCTGTAATAATTGATTGCATATTTATTTTGAAAACAACATTGAAACACAATCATAATTAATAATTCCACAATTCATTAACACACTAAAACGGCACCATCAGTTTGATCCTAAATGTAGAACTTTAGCAAGTTGACTGATAATTCATTCAATAATTTAGGAGTATATCAATATATTTAAAAGGCACACCTACTCATTTACATCCATGGGATATTAATTAGGGCATTCAGCATTATAGTCTTGGATAATGCCCAGTATATCCCAGAAAGGTAATACGTTTCCTGAAGCCTTAGAGTTTTTGTCTACAAATGCATCCTACTTGAGAGGAAATAAAAAACGTGACCTCCATCACACAGTCAATTGCTTTGAAGAAAATCAAAGCTGACTTCTGGTTACTTATTTAAGCTGTTCAATGGTTCCTCCCTCCATGTGGGCTCCTCTCTAGTCTAACCCTAACTCGCTTCCAGGAGATAGTTCACGAAGGAAGGACCAGTCCTGTCCATCACTGGTATTCATCTGGGAACTCAGAGAAGATGTTTAGGGAAAGGGAGCTTTGATTTGTCCTCGTGTGCCATTGCCTTTGCTTGACTGTAACTTCTTTATGTTATCACATTCCATAAATCAGTTAAGACTCAGGGAAGAGGAACTTTTAACATTAGGAAAATTGTTTCCAAAAGTCCATATTGTCACAAGCACTTAGTATGTGCTTGGTATTTTCTAAACTTCAGCAATTAGTAAGCCAAGGATTTTATGCTTATGGATTCCATAGTCATGTGTGTGTCATGCTACAGTAACTGAGAAGTGTCTCTCAGGAGGCAATTAGACATCTCTGCTTGACACTGGGACAACTTGCCTGTCAGCATTTCAGGGGCTGTTCATGCCCCTGTGTTGTGTATTTACCCCAAAACAAGTTTGAAATGAGCTGTTCCTACCAGAACCAGTCAAATTTGCAGAGACGGTTGATGTATCTGTTAGTGGTAATTACATTCACAATGTTCTCCACTGATGTAGGGACAGTAAAGGGATCTTGGAAATGCAACTGGTTCACTTTTCCTGATTATTAGCAATGAGATTCCTGTAAGCATATCCTACATCCCACTACAAAGTCAAGGTTGGATCATTTTCATTATAATTATTACATGAGCAAGAACGTTTTAATAATTGCTTTAAGGAAAACATTCATTGCCATGGGTTTTTTAAAATGAGAAATTTTGTGGTAAAGAGTTTTAGAAACACTTTTGTGTCTGGCCCTGAAAACTATTTTACAGTCAACTTTGTATGGAATCTTTGTAAGGAAACTTTGTCCTTGTGATGGTATCTGGCTTGAAGGTCCAGCTTCTCATGCTCATACTTTTGTTAAGAACCTAAAATCTTCACAATTTTTGGTTCTATCTTGACAGTTTTAGCCATTTTATTTGCTTTTATTTATCCACATACTTGAATTTAGTATTAAAAAACTGTGAGGATTTTTTTTAGAAGATTCATGCCTGAAAATAATCTCTTGTTGTTTAAAAAATAGTGTGTATTTCTTTAAAATGTGACAAGCAAATTTACATGTATCAAAATTTTTTGTCACAATGTGTGAAAACATAGAGCTTTTTGCTTTCAGAAATACTGTCTCTAGGGCAACTCCTGTGGCTCAGTGAGTAGGGCACCGCCCCCACATACCGAGGGTGGCAGGTTCAAACCTGGTCCCGGCCAAACTGCAACACAAAAAATAGCCAAGCATTGTGGCAGGCACCTGTAGCCCCAGATACTTGGGAGGCCAAAGCAAGAGAATTGCCTAAGTCCAAGAGCTGGAGGTTGCTGTGAGCTATGACGCCATAGCACTCTAAGAAAGGCAACAAAGTGAGACTCTGTCTCTAAAAAAAAAAGAAAGAAAGAAAAGAAAAAGAAATACCATGTCTAGTGTAAACAATGTCATTAAAATATGAAGATAATGTCATGACAATGTCTAATATATTAATTAGCTAATGATTGCCCTATGATTTCTTTGCAATTTTAAATCCAGTACTAGCTAGGATATATACTAGATGATTACTTAACTTAACTACGTGATTAGTGACCAATGGTAATTCAGAGAATTGATAACACAAATACTTTTTATCGCGACAATGAGCTGTAGTCAAAATCAACAAAAAGCAATGTGCTAGGTTTTAAGCTCACATCACTTATTCACATTAAATGAATTCAGTCATGATAATATTGGCAATAATCTAGGTTTTAAGTAGGTGGGGGAGAAGGTTTGGATGTGGCTTGTTTCTGTGTTTTTCCTTTTGAACACTAACTCTTTTAGTATGTTAGAAGCTAGCCCTTTCAGGTTGACAGAATTACCCTAATCAAAAAAGAAAAAAAAATCTGCCTTGTTTATGCCCCTCCCAATAGTCTAGATATTTGCTGGAATTCCATTTACTGTTTTATGCTGTGATTTCAAGGGTCCACCAACTGCCCTCAGAACTGGCAAACGAACCTGGAAGGTCCCGTCTCCTGTGAGCACTCAGAAAGTTCCACCAAGATGCTTATACATGTTCATTCCAGAAGAATAGCTCTCTCCTCTAGCCACAGGGAAAGCACTGGGAAAAATGATTTGAAAGCTTTCCTGTGGCTTTAACATCTCAAATTCAAAGCATTTCTTTGGCTGAAACAACAAAAACATTTATGTAGTTTAGTGTGCTAGAAAACGCTTGTTCATCTAAGTACACCCAAGTGATGCAACCCCCTGTTTGACTGGTAGGTGGTGTACTCTAGGTCTATATAGAATTTAATACTTGGTTGATTTGTGATGTCATCATTGTTTTTTGTTTGTTTGTTTGCTTGTTTTCTTGAGACAATGTCTCAAGCTGTTGGTCTAGATAAAGTGCTATGGCATCACAGCTCACAGCAACCTCAAACTCTCAAGCAATTCTTGGGCTTAAGCAATTCTCTTGCTTCAGCCTCCCAAGTAGCTGGGACTACAGGCATCTGCCACAATGCCCAGCTGTTTTTTTTTTTTGTTGTTGTTGTTGTTGTTACAGTTGTTATTGTTTTAGCTGGCCCGGGCTGGGTTTGAACCAGTCAGCCCCAGTATATGTGGCTGGCACCCTACCCACTGAGCTATGAGCACTGCCCTTATCATTGTTATAATGTGTAATAAATGTCACTGATGATATTTTGACTTGAATTATTTTCCTGTAAATTAGTTGTGAATTTTAAAGAAGAATTTACTACAGCTCTGATGTACCTGACTTGCGGAATTAGGCATCAGCTTTCTTTCCTTTGGGTGTCCTTAACCAAACAAAATAAATAAATAAATATTTAATAAATATCTTTATAAACCATGTAGCTGACTTCTTCCACTTACAGTTATAAATGTTGATGTCTGGGATATTTTATCTCTACCCTGTCCTAGATTTTGTTTCCTTTTGTCCTTTTAATTTCTGAAATACCAATTCCTATAAGGATGAAGAGGAGAAGGGGACCAGTGATGGACTGTGATCCCATGCTCTCATCACCTCTCTGTCCCCTCCAGAGCCAGTCTGCCCTCTGTGGTATCACACTAATGTGTGACTCAAGGACCCTGAGCTCTTTAGAGTCAGGAGAAGGATGGATTTCTGTTCACCCTGCCCACAGTAGCTACTCAGTGGATGGTAGGTAGACAAACAAAGGTTTAAAGACCCAGACATTAGCTTCCAGACACATGGATTTCAGGTACCAATAAAATTTAAAGCTAAAAATGGGGGTGGCCTACTTTTATTTGCCAATTAAGGAACTTTAAAATACCCCAAACCCTGGTATCATTTCAACTTAAATAGGACATTTAAAAAGATCTATGAAGATCTCAGAACAAAGGATAGTCACAGTGTGAAAATTTAATGTATTCTATGTGCCAAAATTATATATGTAGGCCATTAACATGAGCTAATCACAATTTGAAAGAAGTATCTAAACTAAAATGTATAAATAATACTTGACATTAATTAGTAATACTTTAAGCAGGGGTATCCAACCCGTGGTCTGTGGGCTGCATGCTGATTTTGTGAGGACTTTTTCTGCTTATCTGTGGTGTTCGATATCATGAAATACTGCAGAGACCATTTTTTTGCTAATCGGCTTTCATTGGTGTTTATATATTTAATGCACAGCTCAAGACAACTCTTACTCTCCCAATGAAAAAAAGAGGGAGAAAAAAGGTTGGACACCGCTACCCAAGAGCCAAATCATGGGATTTGTTTTTAGTGACCTGCAGAGGCCCTTTCTGATCTCCTGACACTTTCTGTCCCTCCTCTCAATTCAGTGTCAGTCAGCGCCTACTCCCCCAAGAGACCCGGAGCCGGACTTTACACTGGAGAGGGAAGGGCAGCTGTCGCAGAGGGCGCCATGCGGGCTGCTCCTTCCTGCAGCTCACAGCTCAGTCCGCGCCTGGTCTCCCAGCCGGCTTCGTTCAGGGCCACCCCAGTTAATCATAAGTCAGTACCTCCTCAGATGTCGTCTGACAGTACGTATGAAACGTTTACAAACTTGACATAGCCTGTGATCCAGCTGTTATGCTGAGACACGATTATGGAAAACCACAAAGATTTATCTTTAATGATGCATTTTATTTATAATTATGACACCCTGAAAAACCAAATGTCTGAGCATAGGGAGTTGGTTAAATAAATTACAGTAATGGCGATAGTTAATACCATGTGACTCTGAGCTAAATGCTTTCAATGTGTTTCCTTGTGCGGAGGAGGAGGCCCGGTCACCATCCCTGTGAGCGTGCACAGAGGGAAGGTGCCTCAAAGCCCAAGGTGGCCTTGTCATGTGGTTAGGGAACTGCAGGCTGAAATTTGGCCCCAGGTAGGTTAGGTTCTAGTTAGGTTCTAGTACCCCCATCTTCCCCCATAGAGCCTTGCAGACAATTAGAAATAATATTGTAGGAGAATTCTAATAATGTGGGTAAAATGTCTTCCCAATATTAGTAAGTGAAAGCGTATTGCCCCATCCTGTAAGGAAAAATACTATATGTTCACACAGCAAAACCCTGAGAAGATAGGGTACACTAAAACATTCACAGTGTTCTTTCGGTTGTTTTCTTTTTTCTGTGTTCCATGGGTTCCAACATTTCTACGAAGAATGTGCATTATACTTAACAGTAATGGCAAGTGACAAGCTGAGTCACAGTCGGAGTCAGGTTTCCCTCCTGCCCACACGTGGGTCCTGCTCTTGGCTCTCGGGCGCTGAGTGCTTCCAGCACCTCGGGTTTGCCTGGCCCCTGTGAGGAGGTGGCCCTCTCTTCCATCCGCAGCCCTGACTCAGTCTCCGCAGCTCTTCCTGGGACGCGACCTCGGGGAGGCGCTACAGTAGGGAAGCTCAGCTCTGCCACCGCCTCTGTGGGCTTCAGCAGCCTCCTCAGCCTCTGCCCGGAAAATCCCAGACACTAGTAGGGGCTCATCAAATGGCCACGATTATTATTTGGTCACTTGGCAGAGGACAAAGCGGCCCCATTTTGTGTCCTCTTCCTTAGGTTCTCTGCAGCCTAGAACTTCTCCAGACATCTCTATGTGCCCCAGCTCCAGACAGAAAGAGGTCTCCCCACAGTTTTGTAGGGGCACTCGCAGAGTTGAGAGAGGCTACTGAAAGCGCCTGCAGACTCAGTGAAGCCTGGGTACTGCTCTGGCAGTTGTGTTGACGAGGCACTGTTGGGTTTTTAAAAGTACAGTGCTTTGCAGAGATCCCTTCGCCCCTCTCCCAGGCATTGTTTGCACCTCAATTTGTGGAACAAAAGAATAATTTCAGGATAGGCCAGGAGGAGGTGGAAGGGCCTGTGAAGAAGAGCTTGGTAAACTTCCTAGGTTTTTTTTATATCTCTGGTCACTGCTCATCCAGACCTGATGAGTTTCTGATTTCAGAAACTTTATTAAATAACCTTTTTCTTTCAGAATTTATTCTCCAGGCACAAAAAATATGATGTGGTATGCACATCGGCTTGAAAGTCAACAGCGGTGGGATGTTACCCTGGCTCTTCCGAGCCTCCATGGGGCACTGGACACCCCCTGCACTGTGACCCCTCTGATCCCAGCTGGATAGTATGGTGAGTCATGTGGGTGGCTCCTTGCTGTGGTTATTTACAGACTCCAGTGACACATGTAGAGGGTGCTGTCTGGCACATGGAGGAGCCCAGCACTGTTAATTTTTTTGTTAACACAATTTATCAGGTTGTTTATAACCAATGATTTCCAGTTTATTTGAAGCACAGCAAAAACCTAAAACATATGTAAAGAAACCCAAATGCTTAATCCTTCTGTGGTTTTAGAATCTCCCCCATACCAATTTTGACAGTAGTTTTTGTTTGTTCGTTTGTTTGTTTGTATTTATTGTTGGGGATTCATTGCAGGTACAAAGAACCAGGTTATATTGATTGCATTTGTTAGGTAAAGTCCCTCTTATAATTGTGTTCTGCCCCCAAAATGTGTGTCACACACCATGACCCCCCATCCCCTCTCTCCTTCTCTCTGTCTGCTCTCCCCTTCCCCCACCACCCTCCCTCCTTCCCTCTCTCTGCTCTTCCCTTCCCCCACCCACTCACTCCTTCCCTCTCTCTACTCTCCCCTTTCCCCACCTCCCACCATGTACTAGGTCATCAACTGTCCTCATGTGAGAATTGAATACATATAAGATTTGTGCTTCTGCATTCTTGTGATGCTTTACTAAGAAGAATGTGTTTCAATTCCATCCAGGTTAATACAAAGGATATAAAGTCTCCATCTTTTTTAATGGCTGAACAGTATTCCATGGTATACATATACCACAGCTTGGCTTTTTTTTTGTTATCTTAATATTTAGTTAGTTAGTTTTTTTATTAAATCATAGTTGTGCATATTAATGGAACCATGGGATACAATGTACTGGTTTTATATACAATTTGAAATATTTTCATCAAACTGGTTAACATAGCCTTCGAGGCATTTTCTTCATTATTGTGTTAAGACATTTATATTCTACACTTAGTATAATTTCACATGTACCCTTGTAAGATGCACCATAGGTGACCACAGCTTGTTAATCCCTTCCTGGGTTGGGGGGCATTTAGGCTGTTTCCTCATTTTGGAGATTGTAAATCGAACTGCAATAAACAGTCTAGTGCAAGTGTCCTTATGGTAAAAGGATTTTTTTCCTTCTGGGTAGATGCCTAGTAATGGGATTGCAGTATCAAATGGGAGATCTAGATTGAGTTCCTTGAGGGTTCTCCATACTTCCTTCCAAAAAGGTTGTATTAGTTTGCAGTCCCACTAGCAGTGTAAAGGTGATCCTTTCTCTCCACATCAATGCCAGCATCTGCAGTTTTGAGATTTTGTGATGTGAGCCATTCTTGCTGGGGTTAGATGGTATCTCAGGGTGGTTTTGATTTGCATTGCTCTAATAATTAGGGGTGATGAGCATTTTTTCATATGTTTGGATGCCCTTTATTTCCTTCTATTGCCTGGTTGTATTGGCTAGAACTTCTAGCCCTATGTCGAATAGTAGTGGTGATAGAGGACAATCTCTTCTGGTTCCAGTTCTAAGTGGAAAAGCTTTCAGTTTTACTCCATTCAGTAAAATATTAGCTGTGGGTTTGTCATAGATAGCTTCAATCAGTTTAAGAAATGTGCCATGTATGCCTTTACTCTTCAGTGTTCTAATTAGAAAAGGATGCTGGATTTTATCGAATGCTTTTTCTGCATTTATTGAGAGGATTGCATTGTCTTTGTTTTTGCTTCTGTTAATACGCTGAATAACATTTATGGACTTGCGTATGTTAAACCAGCCTTGCATCCCTGGGATGAAACCTACTTGATCACGATGTATGACTTTTTTGATGATAAGCTGTAATCTATTGACTAGGATTTGGTTGAGAATTTTTGCATCTATATTCATTAGTGAAATTGGTCTGAAGTTCTCCTTTTTAGTTGGGTCTTTTCCTGGTTTTGGTATCAGGGTGATGTTTTCTTCATAGAACATGTCGGGGAAAATTCCCTCCTCCTCAGTTTTTTGGAATAATTTCTGCGGTATGGGAATAAGCTTTTCTTTTCTTTTCTTTTTTTTTTTTTTTTTGAGACGGAGCCTCAAGCTATCCACCTGGGTAGAGTGCCATGGCATCACAGCTCATAGCAACCTCCAACTCCCGGGCTCAAGCGAGTCTCCTGCCTCCGCCTCCCAAGTAGCTGGGACCACAGGCGCCCGCCAC
>CAUYQV010015519.1:0-45265 GCA_963574575.1 Galagoides demidoff | reverse complement strand
TTGCCTCTTGAGATTCTCTGTCAAAGATATCATAGAAAATAGATCCGCTCGGTGCCTGTGGTTCAAGTGGCTAAGCACCAGCCACATACACCTAAGGTGGTGGATTCGAATCCAGCCCGGGTCTGCCAAACAACAATGGCTACAACCAAAAAATAGCCAGGCGTTGTGCTGGGCACCTGTGGTCCCAGCTACTTGGGAGGCAGAGGCAGGAGACTCGCTTGAGCCCAGGAGTTGGAGGTTGCTGTGAGCTGTGATGCCACAGCACTCTACCCAGGGGAATAGCTTGAGGCCTGTCTCAAAAAAAAAAAAAAAGAAAAGAAAAGAAAATAGATCAAGATGACTTTTACTCATGTATTGTTGGAATATAAATTTACATTTCTGAAAGGAAATTAAGCATAGCCATAAAGAACTTAAATATGGGACAGTATCCGTGGCTCAGTGAGTAGGGTGCCGACCCCAAATACCAAGAGTGGTGGGTTCGAACCCAGCCCAGGCCAAAATGCAACAAAAAAATAGTCAGGTGTTGTGTTGGGTGCCTGTAGTCCCAGCTACTTGGGAGGCTGAGGCAAGAGAATCACCTAAACCCTAGAGCTGGAGGTTGCTGTGAGCTGTGATGCCCTACTGAGGGGGACAAAGTGAGACTCTGTCTTAAAAAAAAAAAAGAGCAGCATCTGTGGCTCAAAGGAATAGGGCGCTGGCCCTATATGCTGGAGGTGGTGGGTTCAAACCCAGCCCTGGCCAAAAAAAAAAAAAAAAAAAGTACTTAAATATGGTCCTTTTTATTTTATTTATTTATTTGAGACAGAGTCTCACTATGTCACCCTTGGTAGAATGCCATGGCATCACACCTCACAGCAACTTGAAACCCTTGGGCTTAAGCGATTCTCTTGCCTCAGCCTCTCAAGTAGTTGGGACTACAGGCACCCACCACATGCCCAGTTATTTTTTGTCCAAGTTGTCATTGTTGTTTAGCTGCCTGGGGCTGGTTTTGAACCCACCAGCCTTTGTGTATGTGGCTGGCACAGTAAGTAAGCACTGTGCTACGGGCGCTGGGCCTTATTATTATTATTTTTAATTGAGGCAGTCTCACTTTGTCACCCTTGGTAGACTGCAATAGCATCATAGCTCATAGGAATTTCAAACTCACTCCTGGGCTCAAGTGATTCTCTTGCTTTAGCCTCCCTAGTAGCTGGGACTACAGGCATCTGCCACAATGCCCAGTTTATTTATTTATTTTTTGGTTTTTGTTTAGCAGGCCTGGGCTGGGTTTGAATCCACCAGCCCCAGAGCATGTGGCCGGCACCCTAACCACTGAACTATGGGTGCCCCCAATGGTACTATTTTTTGACCGTGTAGTTAGAACCTACCCAATCAGTTGGATGATTGTAGATGCAAGTAAAATCAGTCAAATTATCTTGAGAAAAATTAAGAGTCTAGGCTGGGCATGGCGGCCTGTGCCTGTAATCCTAGCACTCTGGTAGGCCAAAGCAAGAGGATCACTTGAGCTCAGGAGCCCAAGACCAGCTGGAGCAAAAGTGAGACCCCATCTCTACTAAAAATAGAAAAAAATAGCTGGACATTGTGGCAGGTACTTGTAGTTCCAACTACTGGGAAGGTGAGGGAGGAGGGTCACTTGAAACCAGGAGTTTGAAATTGCTGTGAGCTAGGCTGAAGCTATGGCAATCCAGCCTAGGGCAAGAGTGAGATTCTCTTTCAAAAAAACCTAAGAACCTATACAGACACAAAAACCCAGGAAAGCCTAAACATCCCAGCCTGGGGAAGTACACAGACCTGGGAGCAGCTGTGGGTTTCTGGACATGCTACCTACCTCTACTCACAGGACTTGGCTGCTCCTCTCTGCTCTGGCTTTCCCTTACCATCTAACTGCTACTTACTGCATATCTATAGCCTCAGTCATTTGCTGGCAACACCACTTCTTCTCTTTACTCTTGAGAGCATAATCTCATTGGCAGATTATCTTTCCAACTATGTAAGAAAAAGGTCTTAGCCAGCCTATGGATTGGCTGCCCTTCCATAGCCCAATCAGCTGAGGCTAAGACCGGACAGCTACAGGGCCCCTCAGTATGGTGACTAGTGGTGGTGGCAGTTTTCCCTATAAAAGACAAACACTGTAATGTACATCTCTAGAAAAGGAACCTAAGGAAAAGATTCAGAGATGAGGACTAAGGTGCATTAAAGTGCTTTTACAGCATACACCTGCACAGTATCGAACAATAGACGAGTATGATAATTATGGACTGGCTAGGTGTGCAACAATGCCTGGCTGATACATTAACTTTGAAGAATATTGATGAACACAAGGAAATGCTCACAAATGAATATTACATGAAAAATAGGCTATAACATCTCATGTACAGTATGCTTAGAATTTCAAAGAAAAAATCACACAGGTACTATTTTTGTTAAGGGAAAGTTAACCAAATTGTGTTCTGATAACTTGTGGTACTAAAGTTCTTCATTTGGGCTCGGCACCTGTAGCTCAGCGGCTAGGGCGTCAGCCACATACACGGGAGCTGGAGGGTTCGAACCCAGCTCGGGCCTGCCAAACAACAACGACAACTACAACCAAAAAAATAGCTGGGCGTTATGGTGGGTGCCTGTAGTCTCAGCTACTTGGGAGGCTGAGACAAGAGAATCACTTCAGCTGGAGAGTTGGAGGTTGCTGTGAGCTGTGATGCCACAGTACTCTACCGGGCAACACAGTGAAACCCTGTCTTAAAAAAAAAGAATTCTGACTCGGTGCCTGTGGCTTAAGTGGCTAAGGCGCCAGCCATGTACACCCAAGGTGGCGGGTTGGAATCCAGCCCGGGCCCGCCATACAACAATGATGGCTGCAACCAAAAAATAGCCAGGCGTTGTGACGGGCGCCTGTGGTCCCAGCTACTTGGGAGGCAGAGGCAGGAGACTCGCTTGAGCCCAGGAGTTGGAGGTTGCTTGAGCTGTGATGCCTCAGCACTCTACCCAGGACAGCTTGAGGCTCTGTCTCAAAAAAAAAAAAAGAATTCTTCATTTGATCATACAGCTTTCAAATGTTCCTTAACTAACAGATACTATTTTTATAAGCAGTGGAAATGCTAACCACTGATGTGCACATTCCTTTGTTTAACCCGGCCCGGGGGGCCCCCCTCCCCGCTCTCGGTCCCACCCCTCCATCTCTAGCCACGCCCCTCTCCCTCCGGTCACGCCCCTCCCCCGGCTTTTCCCCTCGCTTCTTACTCCTCAGCCCTCGCCCTGCTCCCCCTCCGTAGAAGGCCCTTTCCCGGATCGTCTCCCAAGTCGCTTTTCTAGCCCCAAACCGTACGCGTTCGCTCTGAAGGCCGGCCCTGCCAGGCCCCTGGGGCTCCCCAAGATTCTGGGCATCACTTCCCGGGCCGCACGCCCTCCGGGCCCCGCCTGCCTCCTTCCGGTCAGCTCGTGGACTCTGCCCAGCAGGTCTTCCCTCGACATGGCTCCGCTACGCTTCTCGGCCAATCTGTCCTGGCTGTTCCCCGACCTCTCTGGCCTCCCCGCGCGGCTCCGGGCCGCGGGCAGCTTCGGCTTCGAGGCCACTGAGGTGGCCTGGCCGTACGCGGAGCCGCCCGAGGCGCTGGCGCGCGTGGCTCGGGAAGCGGGGCTGAGGGTGGTGCTGATCAACACGCCCCCGGGTGCGCAGTGGCACTGGGGAGAGCCGGGGGTGGGTGAAGGCATGGTGCCCGAGCCCGGGGCTGAGGCCTGTTCTTTCCTCAGGAGACCAAGAAAAGGGGGAAATGGGGCTAGGGGCCGTTCCCGGGAGACAGGCGGCCTTCCGAGAGGGATTGGAGCAGGCTGTGCGTTACGCCAAGGCTCTGGGTTGTCCCAGGTATCTCTTCGTCCTCCCCGCCTCTGAGACCCTTGACCCTGCAGCAGGTTTGGAGTCAGGGAGATGATTGCGCCAGGTCTCAGTCGCTGGAAGTCTTTGAGAGTACTGGCCCTTCTCTGCCCCTGTCCTTTGTAAATTGCCTTTTTGTCTGTCGTGTGGGATTCTGTTTGCCACTCTTTCATGCTTATCCCATGCTGGGAACTCCAGTCTGTCCAGGGAGATAGTGAAGTATGTATACCCAGTAGTCCAGTCAAAGTCGGGCCTGCTCAAGAATGCTGTGGGAGTAAACACCTAACCCTGTCTGCATCTGAGAAAGCTGTTTGCAGGCAAGGCTGCTGAAACTAAGCGTCTAAGGAAGGTACATTTGTTTCATAAGCAGGAGGTAAAAAGTATTCCAGCCAAGAATGCTGTAGTCAGAGGCAAGAGGAGGCTTGAGTTTCTGAGGCTGGAGATGTAGCCTGTTGGGGTTGGAAGGGCCTGGAATGCTGAAGCTAGATGTGGCTTATAATTGATGGGAGGTGAAAGGCTCAAAGTGGGGCTGATTCAAATGTCAAGTCCTGCAGAGGCCAAACAGGCAGAGAAGGAACTGGCAAGAGGGGATCATTATTGGTGAGTGGTGAGGACAAAAATCAGATGGGAAGAGACTAAGAAGTAGATGCAAGGATAGGAAGTAGAGATGGATGGCGTGCAATACTTTAGAAGGTCCAAAATAACTTTTAGAAGTGGGACTTTAGCTGCTATCAAGTAAGGAGGCAGGAAGGATGGGTTGACTCAGACAAGGTATTTGGGAAAGGAGTTGGCTTAAGGCTGTTACAAAAGTGTCTCTGAAGGTTCTAGGAGGCCTGAGCATAGTGACCCAGGTGATAACTGGACTAAAGATCTGGGGAGACAGACAGGTGAGGGCTGGCACAGAGCTGAGCCAGTGAAGGCCTCCAGTCCTGTCCTCCCCACAGGATTCACCTGATGGCTGGCCGAGTACCACAGGGAGGGGATCGAGCAGCAATGAGGGGTGAGATGGAGACAGTTTTTCTGGAGAACCTGAGGCACGCAGCTGGGGTTTTGGCTCAGGTGAGACAGATGGGAACATATACACACATACTTTGTGTGGAAAAGGGGGCACAGCTCAAAGGGACAGGTGAGGGTCTTGACCTGTGCCTCCAGGGGATAAACCTGGGAGCAGCTCTGGTCACAGCATCAAACATGATGCTAGGAGAACCTCGTGGGACTGCTGGAGCCCATCAACACCCGTGTCACTGACCCCCACTACTTTCTGGACACACCCCAGCAGGGTAGGACCCTGGTGGGCTTGCCCCTGTCCTCTTTGGTCCCTGTGCTCTCCTGAGTCTCATGGCCTTGACTCCTTCCCTAGCGGCAGCCATCTTACAGAAGGTTGGAAGACCCAACCTCCAATTACAAATGGTAAGTGTGAGGGGAACTTCACAGAGGGCCCGTGTTCCAGATAGTGGGAGCCTGAGGGGTCTCTGACTGTAGTACTCTTCTCCCTAGGACATATTCCACTGGCAGATCATGGATGGGAACCTGACAGGAAACATCCAAGAGTTCCTGCCTATTGTTGGTGAGAGGGACCCTCCCTTGGCAACTTCCAAGTCTGCTATGCTGCTCCCTAAGCCTCCCACCTCTCAACTCCCACATCTGTCCCCAGGGCACGTGCAGGTGGCACAGGTTCCAGGCCGAGGGGAGCCCAGCAGCCCTGGAGAGCTGAACTTCCCCTATCTGTTTCAACTGCTGGAAGATGAAGGCTACAGAGGCTTTGTGGGCTGCGAGTATAAGCCTCAAGGTGAGGGGTGGGGTGGCTACAGGGGTGGCCCTGGGGAAGGGATCCCTGAAGGGTCAGATGTTGGACAGAGGCTATTTTTCTTCTTGTGGGGTGTGATGCCACTGCCTCTCTCCCTGAAGGAGACACAGTGGAGGGCTTAAGTTGGCTACGTTCATACTGGGACAGGCGGGGCCGCCCACAGGCTCACCAGTGAGATCCTGCAAACCACCCACCTGCCTCTCTGAGACAGTTCATGAGCATCCTGAGTCCTCCTCTACATTAAAGATGACCTGCTGAATGTTTTCATGTCCGTGTTATAGGTGTTGGGGGTAAGGGGGGAATGACACATAGTGTCTAACATGTCAGTCTCACTGGGTTGTTTCCCTCCTGTTGAGAAGGGACATAGAAGTTCATGCTCAGATCCTCCACTTGGTGCCAGGCTTGCTGTGGAGACAGGAGAGCTGGAGGCCACCTCCTCACTTATGGATGAGAAACCAAGGGTGTGAGAACAAAGGGTCTTAACCGTAGTTACTGGTACCTCACAGGCAGAGCTGGGATTGGAACTAAGGTGTCTTATCTCAATGGTAGTGTCCATCATTGATGCCCCAGTGGGAAATGAAGACCAGATGGCTCTGCAGGGGCAGGTGGCTGACAGCAAAGCCTGGGGCCAGGATTTAGTCAGGGGAGTATGTGGGTGCTTGCCAAGTGGGGTCAAGAATACCTGGGACTCTAGCAGGTGAGTGGGAAGGAGGAACCATCCTTCTGGAAGGGCCCAGGGTGGTCTCAGAAAGTTGGTCTGACCCTCTGAAGTCCTCAATTGGTCAGCAGTTATGAGTGTTTGAGGAGGACAGCAGGCTGGGGCAGCAGACCCCCAAGACAGAGTCGCAAAGTCTTTGGTGTTAGTCAGTGTCTGGGCATACCAGTCCCGGTTCAGTTGGGCAATCTTTTAGATCCATGATCTGAGGTGAGATATGCGGTGGTCTGCTCCCTCAGAGGAGGCGGGTCCAGAGGGTGAAACAGGCCGTGTTGATGACAGACTCTAGGTGGTGGTAGGTGGAGACCAGCTGGGCAGGAGGGCTCTCACTGTCTTGAGGCTGTACTGGGAAGGGCTCTCGGAACACCACTGTCAGGGACTGGGCAATAGGGTGTGGTGGTGAGAGGAAGGCATGCATAGGGACAGGAAGTAGGGCTCAGGGAGAGTGGGCAACCCAACCTCCGCAGGCTCTGAGGTGGAGCCTTTGGAGTACAGCTTCTCACTAGTCTGACAGAAAAAAAAAAATCCTGCCTCTCTTCTTACCGTCTTTCCCAAGTGGGAGTCCAGAAACACGAGTACAAAACAGTCAGTGAACTTCTGATTCAGTACAACCTGCAGCAAAAGATGACATGAGAAAGTGACTAATGTTTGTGTCACCTGTGTAGGCACAGATCCTCTGTAAGGCTTCTTGAGGAAAGGCCTATTTCCATCACCAAACTAACCCTGCCTGCACCCCAAGGTCACTCAGGACCATGTCTCCCAATTAAACCTTGGCCTCATCCTCACTGATCTGCCAACCAGCTTGTTTGAGCAGCACCTAATGAGGGTCACACTTGATTCATGAGGCCTTGCACAAAGCCTGGCAGGCTGAAGCCAATCAATGATGGATAGTGCTCTAACTTTGGCGCAACCCCTCCTGGTCCTTGGTCTCTTTATCTCTGTGACTGCTCCTAGGACCTTCCCCTTAGGTTTGTCTGCTCCCTGGTGCTCAGCTTGGTGACCCAAACCTGGGTAATTTCTTCTTCTGAGACTTCAGATACCACATACTCACATAGCTGCTAACGCTATCTGTCCCAAACTCCAAAGCCTGATGCCCACACCACACACCTTGTAGACAGTGAAGGTCCTCACATACCCCAGACTCAACTTACTCCAAGCTGCATGTGTTGCCCTTCCTCCAAACCCACACCTGCTCTAGACTTCCCACCACCCCAGGAGCACCCCTGTCCACATCCACTGACACTACTGCAGCCTTATCCTGACTGATCTCAGCTTCTGCAGATGATCCCTCCTATACCTCAAGACACACATCTCACAAGCACTGTGCTGCAGGACCCTTCACCAGGCACCAACTCCTATGTTGTCATGTGAAATCTTTCTAAAATGGCTCCTCTGCTAAACCTCAGCTCTTGCTGGGCCTATTTCTTTAGTCTTTCTTAATTCCCCAAGTGTGCGTCCATGACCATAGTAGCTTTTTTCTACTTTTATTTTTTGTTTTATTTATTATGAAACAGGGTCTCATTCTTTTGCCCAGGCTAGAGTGCAGTGGTGTCACCTAGCAACCTCAAGCTCCTAGACTCAAGCAATTCTCTTGCCTCAGCCTCCTGCAGAGCTGGGACTATAGGCACATATCACCATGCCTGGCTAATTTTTCTAGTTTTTGTAGGGGTGGATCTTGCTACGTTGCCCAGGCTGGTCTTGAACTCTTGGTCTCAAGTGGTCCTACTACCTTAGCCTCCCAAAATGTAGGATTGCAGGTATGAGCCACCATGCCCATACTTTCTACTTGTCCTTTATAGCAATGTTTTCAAATTTTGATGCACACATAAATCACCTGGGAAGACTGCTAAAATTCAGACCCTAAGTCAGGAGTTTGGAGTGTGGCCTGAGTGTCTGCCCTTCAGCAAGCTCCCAGGTGATGCTGATGCTGCTGGTCTAAAGGCCACTTTGAGCTTTCTGGACTCCAGCCGCCGAGACCAACGCCTGAAGTGCTGAGAGCACCTTGGCTTGTCAGTGCCAGAGGTTGCCCTCAGGATCTCAAGCCAAGATCTGTGTTCTTGGTGAGTCTTTGAGGCAGAGCTCTCAGTTACTTCTCAGCAAATCACAGGCTGTGTGCCTGGTGAACGAAGTGTTTTCCACTTATCTGTGTAGTCCCATTCTGTCTAGAGTAGAGCTTGGTCCATTAGGTTGAAGGGGATATCTGTCATCTTTGATAAAGCTTTCTGCTGTGTTTCCCCTTTCAAGGGAAGGTCAAGGGGACTTACCAGGTACTGGGTTCCCAAGTCTGGGCTCTGGAAATGGCGACAGCTCTGGGGGAAGCGACTTAGGAGAACCTTGATCAGGCTCTGATACCAGGAGACTGTCATGGACAGGAAGCAGTCCTAGGAAAGGGTGTACAGACCTCAGTCTGCTGCCCCAGTCACCTCTAAGACTCCTGTGCCCTCCATCCTGGCATCCATCCCACCCCTTTATGGGCCCACAATCCCCTACCAGTTGGGGGTCAATGTCCCCAATGGATTTGGCATGGACTGCTTCTAGGAGTTCCTCCAACTCTGACAGGGCCAGGCGCCCTCCTAGCCGCAGTCGATCAGGCCCTGCTGGCTCCAGCAAGAAGAGGCGCTTCCAGAGGGTATCCCGGCGGCAGTGCCCTCCAGCCAGCCGTACCAGCTGAGCCAGCTGTGCCCGTGCCATGCCCACTTCTGCAGCCAGGGGTGGGAACAGAGGAGCTGGTCCAGGTGCTAAAGCAAGCCCTGAACCTTCTCCAGGGCTACCAGCTGAGCTCCCAGGAGCCTCTGGCTCAGGAGGCAGTTTGGGTGGTTTCCGGAAGCGGCGAAGGTCAGCAGTGAGTCTGGGAAAGAGCTCTCGTTGGCTGGTGAGCAACACGAAGAACTGAAGCCTGGGTTAGGGAGGAGGGCAAGAGAGTGGTGGTCATAGTAAGAAACGCACAGGGCAAGAGCAGGGGCAGGCTGGGAAACAGGAATGTTGTAGGTGGGGTTTGCTGACCGCAGAACATGCCGCTCAGCCTCTCCTTGCTCCTCAAAAGGTACAGCACAGTGACAGACAAGCAGAGACACGTCAAAGTCATCCTGGTGGCGGAGTCCCTCAGAGTCCAGGTAGGAGCCAGAGCTGTGCATTGAGGTTGAGGAGGTGTCAACTCTGAGATTCTAATGAAACCAACTGCACCCCTTCTGCCCAACTACCAGCATGGCTCCAACTTCAGCTGTCCTGGAGAGCGCTGGATCCCCCTAGGCATTACCTGTGCCACGCTGACACCAGGGCATATTCGTTATGTTCTGGGCCCCCTGGCCGGGCCATACGCAATGGCTTCATGTGGTATGAGCTGGCATGGTCAGCTACATAGTTATACAGTTGGTGGGCAGCGATGAGTGGTGTAGGCAGTTCCAGTGTCCCTGAGGGGCAAGTTATAGGAGACAGAAGACACTAAGGCTGGGTCAGACACACTGATTTGGCAGGGGTGTGGAAATGGGTGCTGCCAAAGCACTGACTGGCAGGCAGAATGGGGAGTGCCTGAGTTCCTGTGGAACACTGAAATGGGACAAAAGTAGCCCAAGACAGAGAGCAGGGGACACAAGACATGGGACCCAAATGGTGATACAAAACAGACCATGAAGAACTTAAGATAGGCGTAGAACAGAAACATGGGGACATGGTATGTATGACATGAGGTGACTGGCAATATGAGACCACTTATTTTAGGGTTGCACCTTGGCCTGTTCCTTTGGGGGCTCACTGGCTTATTCTAGGACACTGACCTTGGTAAATGTGATTGCGGCCGAAGTGAGGGCCGTCAGGATGGTGGGCAAGGAAGTGTCGTAGGAAGGTGGTGAGGTGGTAGCCGTGCCGCAGCACCAGGTGGGCACCCAGCACATGCTGGTGCACAAGGCGCAGGTGGAAATCATAGCTGAATGAATGTACATGCATCAGATCCCGCACCTTGTCACACTCCTCTGTGAACAGCATGGACAGCTGGGGAGGTAGCAGCAGGGGACCAGGTTAGGATGTGGCAGCACAAGCTACCCAGTATACATTTTCCACTTTCCACAGGACAAGGGAACACAACAGATGCCCCCTGCTGCTATGGGCCCAGCAGCAGCCCCTCTGCCAAAACAGTTTGTATGGGAGGCCCTCCTCATTTTATTCTCACTTCTATATACCATCTTGTAACTCCTGGTTTATAGGTAACTATGGCCATTTTGGGAGACTGGGCCTTTTTACTTTGTATCCCAGATTCCACTAGAGTGTAGCATAGATGTTAGGTGACCACAGGCCAGACCAGGCACTGTGCTGGACTGCTTTCTACCTTGCTGCAGAAAAGGGGAAAGAGTGCTAGACTGACCACAGGGTCAGACTGGTAGCTGGTGTGATCACAGCAGCAGGGGGAGCACTGACATAGCCAGGTCACACTACCTGGCTAATCACCTCACCAGACCACCCACTGCATTACTATCTACCACATGGGTCAGGGACATAGCACACTGGAGTATATGGACTGTGACTCAGCCTTGTCCCTACCACATACCTGAGAGTTGACAGCCTGTCCCATTGGTATCCGGGAACATTCCAGGGCAAACTGTTTGACACAAAAATAACAGCCCTAATGGGAGGACAAAAATGAGGTCAGAAGGGCAAGAGACAGGTGGGTCTGGCTCTCCTTACTCTGTGTTCCTCCTGTCACCTGGAAAGCCAGCTCCATGAGGATAATGCCCCCAGGCAGTGCCCGCTGCAGGTGGTAGGTGGTGACCGGAGAGCTGGTGCTCTGAAGGAAAAGAAGGCAAGGATTAGAGGCACAACAGCCTCGAACCAGGGGTGTGGAAGTCCCTTGGGTCCCTGATTTTAATGGTGTCACTCTAGGATCAATGACCTCAGTATATCACTCAGGGTCACTGATCTCAGGTCTTGGGGAAATAATTCTGGATCAGTGATAATCATTATATAACAATGAGTTACCTTGGGGCTCCCATCAGTCTTGCTCTTAGGGCAGGAGAAGGAACCTCGACCCTCAGTTCCAAGGATAGCCATGGCCCGCAGCCTGCTGGTGCTGCAAAAAAGGAAGAGAAACAGGATAAGGTAGGCCAGTGGGTGAAGGATTATGGCTGTCAGACCCAGAATCTGTTTCACATGGAATCGTTTTACAGGGGAGGGGAAGGATTTGCTCAGGGTCCCACAGTGAGTGAGTGGCAAGGCTGGGCTGGAGTCCAGGTCTATAGTGCAGGGCAAGACTTTCTCCACAGTACTAGCTACTGCTTCAAGGGGCAGGAGAGACCAAGTTTCTCTACTAGTGAGAGGGTATGGACAGGGGAAGAGAGGGTGATGAATGTCTAAGCTTTAATTAGGAAAATTCAAGGAGATGCTTGATGTCACTTAGGCCCTTTCCTCTAAGGCAGTGGTTCTCCACCTGTGGGTCATGACCCACAGGAACTATATTAAACGGCAGTCGCATTAGGAAGGTTGAGAACCACTGCTCTAAGGGGAAATGTGGTTCTCTTTTTGCTTAGGGCAGTGGTTCTCAACCTTTCTAATGCCATGACCCTTTAATACAGTTGCTGTGCATTGTGACCCACACGTTGAGAACCACTGGCTTAGGGGATGGCAGTTCCAGGGTTTCATAGGCCTGCTGCTCTTCATTTCTTACCTCAGAGGCAAGGGAAGAGAAGCAGAAAAGGGAAAAAAGACACAAGAAAAGGAGTCAATCCACTCCTCATACCAAGGGGCTAGAAACCAAAGCCTTTGGCAGAAGAAATGTCCCATTTAATCTTCAAGGGGATCAGGACAAGACTTAAGTAGTGATTGGTGATCATTAAAGACTGGTAAGCAAGCAAGGTCTCACTTTATATTTTGCTCTAGAAACATTTTTTAACCCAGTATCTCATTTAAAAAGAGTTCAGATTTTGAGGAAAAATGTAACTGAATGGCAAGTAAGCAAAGTAAGTCTTTTAGAGAAGCTCCCACAACTGGGAACTGGCTGTTAAGCACAGCAAGCCGGCCTGACCACTAAGACAGGAGCATAAAGGGGTCCCAGGTGCAGGCAAGGCTTCTCTTCCTACTGCCTGGAAAAGAGAGGGAAGCCTGGGAAGTGGAGAGCTGTTTACAAAACACAAAGGACTAAGAATTGGCTTTTTGCACCAAGGGGTGTCTTGAGTAGGGAAGAACTACATTTTACATTTACTAGCTTGAAAAGGTGTCTAACTGAAAATAGAGAGAGAAAATGCCTCAATAAACACAAATCTGAAGACACAAAAGTAACTGTAATGTCAATAGATCATTTGTTCCATAGAACTACTGGGAAGCGGCGGAGAACACACAGCAGTGGCCATAAAAATGGGAATCTGAGATTTTATATAGGATGGGAAAGATGGTGGTAGAGGGAGATGGAAGGTGGTGACAGAGCAGCTGTCTATTTCCCAAATCAGAACTGTCAGTACAGACAGTGGCTGAACATGACCAAGAACAGGCCAAAGAATGTTATGCAAGTAGGCCCAGCGTGCGGTCTTGGGTGAGAAAAAGACTTTCCTGGGTCAGAAACCATTTCATCTCAGGAGACGTCAGTGGCATGATCAGGACAGGAATATTAAAAGTTGGATCCAAAAGCTTAGGAGCACGTGTGAGATTCACATGTGGACATAAACATCTAAGTTGTGTGTGGGCACGAGCTCTATGAGAACACAGTTTATGAGTTCCAAAGTCCACAGGCTGCATGAAAGTGTCCAAGATATTCACGTGCTGGTGTGCTAGGTGGGTGGGATGAATACAGACAAGTCTGAGTGGTCAATGTGGGACCCTGTGAAGGGCCTGTGGGGTGTCATCTGTAGACGGGGGAGAAGGAGGAGACAGAAGGGAAGAAGGGGATGGGCTCACCTGCGGGCAGGCGAGGGTGGCCGCAGTGGTACCAGCACAAAGCCTATGCTCTGCAGATACTGCACATATTGTTGCAGGAAAGCCACGCTCAGCTCCTTCAGCCAAGGCTCTTCTCGGGCTCCTGGTGGAGGCACATCCAAGGATTCGCAGCTTGCTGGGGCCTCTCGGCTCCCAGACCCTGACTCGGGGTGATGGCGCCGCTGTGGGAGTGGAGATTAAAGGCTCTATCAACTGTCAACAACCATCCCCCCACCACCGCTGAGGGCGGAGGAACAGAGATCACTGTGGGATCTCACAGAACAAATCTGGAAGTCTTGAGCCTCACCTGCCCCTCGGGGAGCCCAGAGGTCTCTGGGGGCCCATGCAGCCAGGCAGCTGGGTCAAACAGCAGGGCTGTTGCACAGTAATGCACCAGGCGGGACGATTGCTTCAGGGTCTCCAGCTCCCCGGCCTGGGAAACAGGGCAGTGAGCCCTGCAGCAGTGCCAGGGCAGGGTCACAGGATCCTTGAGGAGGATGCCAGGTGGGGTCACATCTTGGGGTCACTCACACTGATGGGCATGCTGGCTGGGGCAGAACGCTGCTGCCAGGTTACAAACAGGTTCTCCATCTTCATCTGGCGCTCCAGCTCTGGGGGTTGGATGCATTTATAGTCAGGTGCTGTCGACCCTCTCTGTCTGACTCCCCTCTGCCCAGCCCAGGACCCTCACCTCTACGCTCTGTCATCTTGATCTCCAGGAACTGTTGTCCATGGTAGGTGACTGGGTCAGGGGGTCTGGGCACAGGACCAAGTGTGGAACTGGGGCGGGCAGCTGTGATATCCCTCAGGGCCTCATCGAAGGGGAATGTGTCCAGGGGAAGGGGACCCCCACCACGAGAGGACCCACTCAGCCAGCCCTGCTCACGGCTTAGTGGGGGGCTTGCACTCCGGATGAGGGTCTCCACTTCCATGGTTGGCAACAGAAATGGGTTTGGCTCCTGAGAGATGGAGCATCACAGTAGATTTACAGACTCTGCCCTCAGACCCTCTCTCCTACCCCATGGCTTTGTCTCAGACTCTCCCTCCCTACTAACTCTGCCCTCAGACTGTCCCATCTCCCCTGCTTCTGAGCTGGCACTTCCTTTAACTGACCCCTCAGAAACCAGAGCTAGAGGAGGGAGGCAGGGCAGCAGGCACCTTTTCATCTCGCACTGGGAAGTCCAACTGGCCATAGTGATGGAAGAGTCCAAGCTTCTGGCTGAGCAGGCAGAAGATGAGATGGGCCCGTGCATTCTGCCACTGCACAAGGCGAACTAATGCTCGGCCCAGTGCCGCCCCCAGGTCTGGAGCCCAGTTGTAGGTCAACAGCTGTAGCTGGAGGTCAGAGGTCAGGGTCAGTGAGATTACAGAATCCCCTTCCCCCCCAGTCCCTGACCCCACATTTACCTTCTTATCCACAACCTCTAGTAGCAAGAGTCTCTGCCGGGGAGCATTTCGTCCTGAGCTCCCGTCACCTCCTGGCTCGAAGCGCTGCATGGCTTTAGCAGCTACAGGGTAGGGTAGGAGCACAATGGGAGTCTGGGGGACAGCCTGCCATAGATCCAACCAACCCCCTGCAGGGTCAGAGACCACTCCATCAGTCACTCTGAACCCACCCTTGCCTAGGCCACACCCTCACCCTGCTGGGTTGGTCTCCTCCACTGCAAGAAGTTCCTTCCCAGAAGTAGCAGATGCCGCTCAGCTGCTGGGCGGGGAGCTGGGCCCAGCTGCCCAGGGGAACAAGGACTGAAGATCTCTGGCTCTGAACTCCTATTGTGAGTGAGGGGTGGACAGAAGGGAGCTATCCTTGGCACTATTCTCTAGCCCAGCCTCTACTACCCTGGGCCTAACTTCCACCTCTCCTAGCCCAGCCTCTATGGGTTTGGCTTCCTCCCATCCAAAGGTCCGGCTTTTAGGATGTTTCGGGAAGTTCTCTTCAATTCCTTGAGACCCAAACTCACAAATGCTGCTCAAAGATACGGACACTGGTGTCTCCGGCCATTGAGGTCACTAGAGTGGTGAACTCAGACAGAATGGATGGAAGGAGGAAGCGGGACACCATATGGGTGGAGCTTCTGGACACTGAGGAGCAACCTAGAAGGCACAGAATTCACTGTGGGGCTGCAGAATGGAGACCAGGCAGGGGGTTTGAGGAATGGAGGTACAGGAGGATGGGTTCTCACCTATTTGTACCATAAACTCCATCCAGCGCTGAGTGACGAGAGCAAACACAGGATGCAGGGTCCCCACCTCACCCTCTTCTAGCTGTGTAGTCCGGCGTCTAAAGACCAGAGAAGTGAGAGCCTCACATCCATACATGACACATGTATGTTTATATAAAACAATACCCACCTGTGACTTCACACCCATATCCTCCCAGGGCACACACCACAACACACACACACACACCTTTGTCTTTGTGCTCCGGAATCTGGGCCTAGTGCCCGTTCGGTTCCACCCGGAGTCCGAACACTCTCAGTTTTGTGACGCCTCCGACCACGAGTATCTTCTGGCCGATCGAGGACAATGTCATCGGTTGTTTTGGGGGAACCCAAATCTCCACATTCTGTTTTACTCTGGAGGCAATGCAAAGAACAAGAGCTATGGGAAGGGGCAAAGTGTCGGAGGAGGAGGCACTGTGGACAGTAATGAGCTCAGAGGACTGGGAGGCCTGGGTTCAGATCCTGGCTTCTCTGAGGGCTTAGCCCAGGGCAGGTTACTTAACTTTCCTGTGCCTCATCTTCCTCATTGGTAAAAGCTCTACTTATCTTGCAAGGTGTTAGGAGGATCTGACAAGGAAAATGGAAGTAATAGCACTTACTAAGTTGAGGCTTTCTACCTTAGCAAGAACTTGCCATGTTCTGCAAATTCTCATCTAAAGGACAGAGAAGTTTTTTGTTTTTATTTTTTAAGAGATGAGATCTTACTATGTTGCCCAGGCTTGAGTGCAGTAGCCATTCACAAGTATGATCACAGCTCACTGCAGCTTTGAACTCCTGGGCTTAAGGGATCCTCCTGCCTCAGCCTCTCAAGTAACTGAGACTACAGGCATGTGCTACCATGCTCGGCAGGACAGAGCAATTTTACATAAAAGAAGATCTAAGGCAAGGCCTACAGGAGATTTAGGGACATGGGGGAGCATAGAAGAGCTAGGAGCCAGACAGGAGGGTAGATGCCAACTTCACCACTTCCTCCCATTACCAGCATATCCCAGAAGCTACGGCGGCCGGCCTTGCTGGGTGGAGTCACAGGCTCCCCGGGTACAGGGGCAGGGGGAAAGGTGCTAGCTCGGCCTGTAGAGTTCTTGGTTTCCAGTGATCCGCTCCTGAGACTTCCTGTGGATACTAGACATTGCAAACTCCCATCACTGATTATCAATCCCCATTCCAGACAACTTCACCTCAAGACTGGCCTGAGTGACTTGCCACCCACTCTACCTGGGGATGAACGACAGTGTATGGAATTGATAGTGTGCAGCTGTGTGTGTCTGCAAGTTCCTGATGATACAGTCCTCTCTAAGTGGGTGGCCAACTACACTTGTTCTGCCAGTGTATCACCTTGATGATACACAGACAAGGTCACGTGCAAGTGTGATTATTTATTTCTCAAGGGGCCTCTGTCATGCTTTTCGTGAACCCCACCTTTCCACTTTCACCTGCTACACTATCCAGCCTGGCTTTGTCACATTTTCTGGACCTGCATACCTGAAGGTGTGTCCTCTGTGCACAGTGAAGATGGCAATACGTGAAGCTCCATGATGGCATCGGCCAGGGCCTGGCGAGCTGCTCCCCGGAGCTTCTCTTCCAGCTGCACGATACTAATGTTCCCCTTTTCCCACACATCCAGGCGAAGCTGTGGGCCCCCATTCTGAGCTGGAAGAAAGAACAGAGGATACTTGAGGGTGCCCCTAGATCCTACCCTACTCGCCTCCTGTAGTATTAACCAAAACCTGCCAACTTCTGACCAAGTTGCCCCACCTGAAGGACTGTCTGGCATGACTGGGCAGCGAATGACCTGAGTCAGTTGCTCAAATTCCTCCTCTTGCAGTAGGTCTGATGGCCCCGGAGAAGATGGGGGCCACAATGCCAGTGATATGGGGGCCCCTCCTTCATCCACAAAGGCTAGAGTGATGCAGGCGACCCCTGGGTAGACATTCACAGGAGGGTCAGGTCTAAAACTCACAGAACTCCGCTCCCCCCTAAGCTGTAAGGCTGGAAAAGGCCCTCTCAGCCATAGCATGACAGTGCCACTAGTAGTGCCACAGGCCTGTGCCCTGTAACATACCTTTGCCCCCAGTGCCCTGTCCACCAGGCTTGTTATACAAGTAGATGTCTAAGTCAGGGAGGCCACCCTGTGGTGGGAGTGGATGCTGGGGAGAGAACAGCCACAGAGCACTAAGACCAAGCAAATAAACAAAACCCCTGGGGACCCTGTAGATGGCACCTGCAGTGGGGGAATGGGGTGCAGGTATACAAGACACTGGTAGATGACAAAGGAGCGTGGGAAGTATAAGAATATATAGGTCCATGGGCAAAAGTACATGTGTAGGTATCTGTAGGAAATAATTCTGCAATAGGGTGTGTGTGGGCAGGGGGCATGGGAGCACAGGAGTGTGGACAGAGGTGAGTGCAATCTCACTTGAAAGTGGTTCCGGCTGTTGCTGTCTGTGTACTTGGGTGAATGCAGAAAGATGAGCAGGTTCTGCCGTAGGTACCAGGCCAGGGCAGGAAGCCAGGCCCTGCAGGAGCGGGGCAGGGCCAGATGCAGCACCTCTGAGGGGAGACTTCCAGGGGGCTGGATGAACTGCAAAGTGGGAAGAGGAGGTCAGAGCTGATACAATTTCCAGGTGGCTGAGTCTGGGAAGGATGCTGGAGTCTGGGAAGGAGCTGACCTCTACATCGGCTGGTGTCAGTTTACAGTTCCGAACAAGCATAACTGTGATGACGTCCAGTGTAGCCTCATCCAGGCGCCGACGCAGAACCCGCACTAGCTCATCTGTGATCTCAGGACCTTGACATGACCATGGTGGGAAGGCAGGGACACTAGAAGGAGATCCAGCTACCCCCACAGCAGCCCTTGCACCCCAGACTCAAATAATCCCCTCCATACCGAGGCAGTGCTACAAGTACCAGCTCTGGCGGGAGCCAGCATTGGGTTCTAGTTCTGCCAAGAACTATTCATTATGTGACAGTGGACATGTAAGTTTTACCTCTCAAACCCTCAGTGTCCTTTCCATAAAATGGGAATTATAATAGCATTGCCCTTATAGGCTTGTTGCAAAGATTAAAAGAGAAGTTATGTCTTAGCCTAAGACTCAGTACACATTAAGTGAGCTATAAGTCTTAGCTGGAATATCTAGATGCCTACTGGACACCTAAGGCTCACCAAATTGAACTTACTCTCTTCATTTCAAACCCACCCCTGCTATCAGGGTAGAGGTACCATCAGCTCTCCACAGTCACCCCAGATCCTCTTCCCAATACTGTACCTCAATCAGCTACAAGTCCTATCCGCTAAACATCACAAGAATCTATCCTTTCTCACACAGTTCATACCTGAGCGAAGCCCAGAGCATATAAGGACTACAGAAGAGGGCCCAGGGCAGAGTAGCAGAAGGCTCTGAGAAGTCCCACAGGATTCTGGAACCTATTCTGGTCCCTCCTTTCCCCACCTCCTCATAATCCTTACCTGCCTGCCCTACACCATGTACGAGCAGCTGGATATGTCTGTCCACTTGGCCCACGGGACGAGCAGCATCTGAACTGCGGCTGGAAGCCAAGTCTAAGGGAGAACGAGGACCCTACAGGGACAGCTGTGGTCAGGGCCCAGCTCCAGGGAGCACAAGACAAGGGGCACATGGGGTATTACGGAGTGGGAGTGATACATGCCGAGGCTTCCTCAGAGTAGATGGGCTCCTGGCTTCGGGATAGAGCTAGGGAAGGGGGCAGGGCATCCCCTTCCCATGGCTGGTCACTGCAGGATGTCTCCAGGAGCCTGTGAGAGAGTGGCAAGGTCTCTGTACATGCCTACTCCCAGGCCACCCTTGACTCATGCTTTATCTCACCTTCCCAGGGCCCCCATACCGAAGATAGTACACAGCCTTTGTAGCTCGCTCTTGATAAACAAACATATTCTTCCGATTCACCACAGAGAAGGCATTGAGCACAGAGCGTAGGGCCTGGATGGCTGTGGGTAGGTAACACGGGCTCAGGAAACTCCCTTCTCTAGATCCTCCCATGCCCCTACCTGGCCCTTGTGCCAATCACATACCCCGAGAGACTCCCATGCTGGGACCCATTTTGAGGCGTGAATGGACTCGAATAACAGTTCCCCACACAACGTCACAGGAGAAATGGCCAGGGACAAATTGCATTGTGGCTGCTAGGTATCCTCGGGGTGCACAGTTCTCATCGGCAGCATAATCTAGGGAAAGGGACAGGACACACAATCCTCTGAACTGGACTACTTGTCCTCACGCCCCCAGACTCCTTGTCTCTACCTATTCCCCTGCAGGGAAATGATCATTTTGGGTAACAAGACATATCCTCAGGAAGACAAGTCATAATACAAAGGGTTCTGGAACTATTTCAAGAAGACTTAACAGAAGGAGCTAGAGAGAGATGTCAAGAAAGGTAAAGCATGAGGAAATCCTTAAGATAATGCCAAAAAATTCTGACCCCATCATAAGGCATGTCAGTGGCACTGTTGTAACAGTAACAACATTTTTTTAAAAAAGGGTATGGCTGCTATGCACAGCAGCTGCAAAGTAGGGAAAAGTTAGGTCTTATGCTTTGGAGGACAGATATCTCAAAGGACCCAAAGGATGGTGTGGTAGTACACAAGACCCCCTGGCCTTCTTTGACACTTTTTGGGTTTCCAGGTTGATGGGGAACCTTCTAGTAAGTCAAAGTGGCAGTCTGGTTTCCCAGAGAAGCTACTGTCAGGTGTGAGCAGCATACAGGCTACCAAGAAGGCTATGGATTTTCTGTGTAGAAACTTTGGAACAGAATGCTGGTTGCTAAGGGTTTCAGGGGAAAAAATCTGAAGAGACTAAAATCAGGAAGAGATGTGTCTGGATTCTGACTGGTCCTACGACTCTGGCTGCTGGAAGTAATTTTGAAGTGGAAGTATTTGGCTGTCCTTGCTCAGCCTCAATTTGCAGAAGATGCCTTCAAACCATGGGAGTCCACTAATTATGGGATTCTGCTTTGATATGGAACACATCCTGGGATGTGTTGAGAAAGATGCACTTTCCTGGAGAAGTCAGAAATGTCTGGCTACAGACTTGCTGAGAAAGTTAGAAATAAGAAGTGGTCTGATTTTACTTTTAAAACAGAAGGAGAACTGCAAAGGATGACATGATTTAGCTTTTCTTCCATGAGCTGGGGTTAGAGGTCACCAAAAGTAGGAAGAAGGAATAGAAATGTCAAGACTTCAGTTACCATTGAGTAGATTATCATGTTTCCTTACCATGCCCAGAAATCCCCAAGGGGTCCTGTGCCTGCATGTCTGGAGGAAAAGCCAATCAAAAGGCCAATTCTTCTACCCATTTCCTCAATGGCCTTTCTTGCCATCTCTCCCTAGCTCTTTCTGAAAGTCTCCTTGAGTTAGTTCTGGGACTCTTTGTGCTCTGACCTGACCTGTCTTCC
This sequence comes from Galagoides demidoff, assembly GCA_963574575.1. NCBI lineage: Eukaryota > Metazoa > Chordata > Mammalia > Primates > Galagidae > Galagoides > Galagoides demidoff. The sequence goes on along the minus strand of CAUYQV010015519.1, from coordinate 24,332 downwards.
TGAGGGCTTGCCTCTCTCTACATGCCCCTCTCTTGTGACTCAACATTATCATCTTTTCCCTACACAGGAATGGACAGGGAGGAGGAGTCCAGGGGAGTGAGCATAAGAAGGCCAGCTCCCAGGCTCCTCCCCTCTGGTCTTTTCTCAGTGGGAACTGGCTCTACTTGTCCTCACTCCCTCAGACTCCTCATCCTTGTCAGAGAAAGATGATCTTTTTGGGTCACAGGACAAGGCCAGGCCGAGATAGGCCCTTCAGAAGACATGTCATGGCCTGGTGCCCTCTCAATTACCTCTTGTCTCTTGTATTCTTCAGCTTTTTCCTCTCTACTGGCTCATTCCCTGAGGAATAGACATGCTCAAGTCCCTACCTTATTTTAAGCAGAGTTTTAAAAGTCCCTTCCTTGCCCCCATCTGTTTTAGTCAGTCATTCTATTTTCTCTTTCCCTTCACTGCCAAGCTATTTGAAAGAGTTGTTATTCTCCATTCCCCATATCTATCCTTTCTTTCACTGTTCAATTTCATTTGGTTTCTATTCTCATGTCTCTACTGAAACTACTTTCATAAAAGTCACTTGATGAATACACAGCCAAATCCAGTGATCTTTTTCTGTCCTGTCCTCCTTGCTCTCTATTACTCGGCACTAATGACCAAGTAAACAGGGACTCTGTTCTCAGCTCCCCACCAAAGTACTGGAGGAAGGAGTGGGCAGCAGCATCCCCCTGTGAGGGTCCTCACCATCACTGGGCAGCAGGGCCCGCTGACGAGAGTGGAAGGGGGTCTCACTGCGCCACAGATCTTCTTCGCTCTCAGCCACCAGAAGAGAGTTGCACACATGACTGTCATGAAGGTCCTGAAGAAGCAGTCTCTGGGAGAAGAAGCAAGCTGTCAGGAACTGAAATATCTCCTCATAAGGGGTGGAGGTGGTCAGGGGTGCTGAAGGGCCAGAGAATGCTCACTTTCATGGGGGTCAGAGATCAGAAGGAACATCAGCCACCACTGACAGGTAAGAGATGGTATCCCTGAGTCACAGAATTCGGGGCTCTGACAGTAAACTCCTAACACTTGTCCCTCTTTTTGCTAGAATCTGTTTACTATTCTTCAGGTCTCAAATCAGAAATCACTTCCTCTAAGAAGCTTCTCCTGACACTTTAGAAGGTCAGATCACTATCAAATGCTCTCACAGCAATCTCTACTTAACCTTTGTACAATTCTTCCCAATTGTAAATGAAATAATTTGTGTAATTTAGTTTTTCAATGGCTATCTCCCCCGCACTCTATATAAGCTCCACAGAGTTGGTTTCCCACTATCGGGTTCTTTATTATATTGCTGATTGCTAGCACTGCAATGAGGGGGAACATCTTATAGTCACTGGAAGGGAGAGTAACCTGCTGTTATTCGGGTTGGTTGTGGACAACTCCCTAAGTTGGGGGAATAACAGCATCCCACTAATGGGGTGGGGGCAGTCAAAGGAAACTTCACATAGTTATTGCTAAGTCTGAGATGGACCATTAATTGGCCTCTGAAAGTCAGGTCTCTAGAAGCGCTTTCCTCATTTGGCCTGTGTCTCAGGGCCTAGAGAGCTTTGATCCTTACCTGGTTGACTTCCCTGCAGATCTCCCCAACTCGTCTCACCAGGAGCTGCTGCAGGTGGCGACACTCGGTGCCTGGACCCCCATCCTCCCGAATCAGGCTCCTGGGAAGGAAAGATGGATTTGACACAGAACTGCGGTGGGGAAGGAGTTGTATGTATCATGCAGATAAGGGGAGGTGATGGAGCTGGGGCCAAAGGCAACCAAGAAAAGGAAGTAGGCTTTAACAAAGGGAAGTAAACCTGATGGGAAATGGGAAATATGGAATCCTCAAGAGTTCTGGAGACCTAGGCTCCATGCTTGCCTCATGAGCTCCCTCACTGGCACTATTCAGAGGTTTCTGTGCAGTGCAACTCTTTTTTTTTTTTTTGTATAGACAGTCTCATTTTATCACCCTTGGTAGATTGCTGTGGCATTATACAGCTCACAGCAACCTCCAACTCCTGGGCTTAAGCGATTCTCTTGTCTCAGCCTCCTGAGTAGCTGGGACCACAGGTGCCCACCACAACACCCAGCCATTTTTTTGCTGCAGTTTGGCCGGCGCTCGGTTTGAACCTGCCACCCTTGGTATTATGGGGCCAGTGCCCTACCCACTGAGCCACAGGTGCTGCCCAAGTAGCTGGGACTATAGGCACCCATCACAATGCCCGGTTATTATTTTTTGGTTGTAGTTGTCATCATTGTTGTTTGACAAGCCTGGGCTGGATTCGAAGCTGCCAATTCCGGTGTATGTGGCTGAAACCCTAGCTGCTTGAGCTACAGGCAACATGGAGCCACAACTCTTTTTTTGTTTGTTATGTCTTTCACACAGACCTTGTGATTCTTCTAAACAAAAAAAAAAAAAAAAAAAAAAAAGAAATTTTTTTTTTTTTTTGAGACAGTGTTGCCCTGGATAGGGTCATCACCAGAGCTTACAGCAAAACCACCTCATATTCTTGGGCTCTAAGTGATCCTCTTGCATCAGTCACCTGAGTAGCTGGGACTATAGGCACCTGCCATAATGCATGGCTATTTTTAGAGAAGAGGTCTCACTCTTCTTGCTCAGGGTGGTCTTGAACTCCGGAGCTTAAGCAATCCTCCTGCTTTGGCCTTCCAGAGGACTAGGATTATAGGCTGAGCTCCCATGCCTGGCCTGCACCTTGTTTATTTTCAAATCTTCTTTGTCAGAATGGTCTTTCTTTCTCAATCCTACCCTTCCACTACTCACTCCATCCACCCTCAAGATTAGAAATTTAACTAGATGCCTAGGCATGAATACTGACTCTGCCACTTACTAACCATGACTTTGGGCGAGTATTTATCTCTGCTTGAGTTTCCTCATCTGTACAGTACAGATAATAATACTTTGAAGGGTTGTTACACGATTAAATGAGTTGATTCACATCGAATTCTAGAATAGTGCCTACCATACAGTAAGCACTTGTTAAATTTTAGCTATTATGCCTTATTTTAATATATTAACTTCTGAAGTTTCTCTGAACTGTAGATACTCCTAATATTCAGCTAGAAGCCAAAATTTCCATCAACTTTTCAATTCCATTAAGAAAGTCAAGAATGATACGCTTATGTTCTAAGATATGGGAAGTGATCTGGAGCATCCAAGGTGAGAATACAAGTTAGCTCTCTATCCAAACATTACTTTTTTTTGAAGAGATGGGTTTCATTCTGTCACCCAGGCTAGAGTACAATGGTGTGATCACAACTCACTATATCCCTGAACACCAGACCTCAAATGATCTCCTGCCTCAGCCTCCCAAGTAGCTAGGACTACAGGTATGAGCCACTACATCTGGCTTTTTTTTTTTTTAAAGAGATGGGGACTGTGTTGCCCAAGCTGGTCTTGAATTCCTGGCCTCCAATGATCCTCCTGCGTTGGTCTCATAAAGCGCTGGGATTACAGGTGTGAGCCACTGTGCCCAGCAAAGGGATTACAGGTGTGAGCTACTGTGCCCAGCAAACTTTAACCAACACTGGAAAAGAGGTGTTGTGGGAACATAGAAAAGAGGCTAACGCGAGTATCATGGTACAAGCCCTAGCCTCTACTTACCGCGCATGTGCATATACTTCCACACGGTCCTGTAGCACCCGGACAATGAGCCAGAAGTCAGGCAGGCTGGGACCGGGGAGGCCTGAGAGTGAAGGCTGTGGAGGTGCTGGCCCAGGTGGAGTCCGCAATGTGAAGGGGGCTTTCTCACTGAGGGTCTCATTAGGACCCTCACTGTCTGAGCCACTGCTGCCACCGTCATAACCTGTATCAGATGTGTTAAAGTTCAATCCCATCCGAAGCTGGGCCTAATGCATCTGATCTTCTAAGTGCATCAGCTTGATGGTCCCTTCAGATCAAACCTTTCTGATGCCCCCCCATCCAGACCCTTTCCTGTGTAGCTTTAAGTCTACTTCCCATCAGCTTAGAGTCTTCTGCTCCCTGCCCCCAGCTTACCTAGGTGATCTGAGTCCACACTGCCTTGACTGGACATGAGGCTTAGTCCCTGGCTGAGTCCAGGTTGACTCCCTGCAGAGAGAAGGGAAATTCCAGAGCCTTTCTCAGTTCTGTCCAGGGCCTCCCTCCAAACTGGAAGCAGGGCCAGGGATATGCAAGTCCTTGGTTCTGGCCCCAGGCTTTGCTATCTAAGTCCTCTCTTACCTCCCTGTGGCAGGCTGGGCAGGCTGATGAGGGTAGTGCCTTCAGAATCTTCTAGGGACCCAGGGGCTTGGGGGCTGGCTGTCAGGGCCTGAGAGGAAGCAAATCAGGACTGAGGTATAGGCTCCACACCCCCACCCATCCTCACTTCCAGGACAGACTCACCTCCCCTTCGATGCCTTCAGCCCTGTCCTCATGACTGTGCCAAGTCCAGGCTGCTGAAGAAGGCTCCCCATGGGACCCACTTGGCTGCTGGCCAGCTGCCACAAAGAAGAAGCCACTATCAGGGTCCTCAAGAAGAACATGGCCAGGGAGATGGAGGCGGCGGAACTCCTAGGGAATAGGAGCCAAGATCATAGCTTAGGCAGGAACTGCCCTCCTGGCACATGGCACCCTACAAGTCCTCTTTTAGATACCCCAAACTACTGGTGAGTGCTCTGGTGTCCCTGCTGCTGAGATAAGAAAAAATTCAGTGACTTGCCTAAGGTTCAAAAGGCTCAGTGACAAAGTTGGGGCTGGGTTTCTTTTCACTGAGGCATGGAGGTAAGGATAGACAACATGGTGAGGAGGGTAACAGGAGGGATAATTCTACAGATTCAACCTAAAAGAGGGTCTTTCAGTCCTGTGCCTGGGGTCCAGAGAAGGATGGGCCTCAAGGTGACCATGGAGTATAATGAGGGCAGTTTACCTCCTTGAATTGTGTGAGGGAACGCTCTGGCCCAAATACAAAACTCAGTGGCAGGGTTTGGCGAAGGCAGGTGGAACGCCCAGGAGAGCTGTGAATGTGGGCAGCTGCACGGTGCAGGGCAGGGCTCTGGGGGATGCCCCCTCTTCTGAGTGCCCCCACCATCTCATCTTCCAATAACCACCGGATCTATGGTCAGACAGCAATCCAGGAAGTGGCAAAGGGCACTCCCCTTGTTTACTGTGGCATCACCTCACTCCCAGATTAGAAGATACTTTGCCTCATAGACTGAGGGAGGCCTCACTTTAATCCCACAATAAAGGGGATACTATATCTTATCCATATGATGGAAGAGTATCAGTTACAGTGTTGGGGGGAGGGGAGCTATCACTTAGGTTGGAGGAGGGAAAGCCCCTCACCTCACTCATGGTAGTCTCTATAGCCAGTCTGTGGGGTATGGCCAAATTGGATAGTCCTGGGTGCCTACATGGAAGAAAAGTTTAGATACTGTTTTCTAGAAACAAAATTGAGGGGGAGTGAGAAACTCCGAGTGGGAGATAAGGAAATACCTCTCTTCTTCTGGGGGTGGCAGTGTGGGCCCCAGGCCATCATCTGACCTTAAAGATGATGGCTGCCCTGGGGATCGTGGAAATGAAGCACTGCTCTCAGATGTTGACCTGGACAGGTTAGGAGCAAAAGTTAAAGGTCATGAACTGTTGTCCTTCCAAGGTCTCCTCATCACTCCTTTCTTGGACTTTCTTGGGGACTGTAGCCCCCAAGTACCCTATGATCTCCCTCTCCTAATAAGGCCCCAGATTTCCCCACCAAACTTGCTGTCACACCGGTGATGCTGAGGGTCTGAGGCTGGGGGGAGCTCCACTTCCAGAGGCAAAGTCAGCACGAAGACATCCAGAGTGATACTGAGGTCCCTCAGGGGAACTCGGCCCCCAATGGGGGGAACCTCCAGACTAGTAAGTACCTGGCCTGAGAGAGGGGAAAAATTAGGGGTTGCTGGGGGGCCCAAGATAAGCACAGATCGCAAGATCTAAGTGCTGTAACAGTGATGTCCCATGCTCTCCCCCCAGACTGCAGGCAGACTCCTCACCCAGGCAGGTGGGCAAGCTGCATACAGGTACTGAGCTGTGTTGCCCACGCAGCCGCATGGAGCATGTGAGGTGCAAGAAGAGTGGTGGCAGGTCATGTATGAGGCTCTCAGGCCCAGTAGGTGACTCGCCTCCCAAAATACTGAAGGAGTCTTCATCTGGGTTCACAGTGTCTGCATCTGACAGTGAAGCAGAGTCTAGCCCAGTAGGCCCCAGGTCTGGTTCACGGCTCTCACGGTATTCTACTTCCAGCTCTGGGTCACTCTCAGTGACCACACAGCAGGTAGATGTGTCTCCTGGTGGTGCATGTTATGTGGTCAATGGGAGAGGCTGTCAGTGGAGGTCCCTGGATCCTGGCTTGAAACAGCCTTCCCCACTTTGACCTGCTTGCTCACATACCTTCTTCTCCCATGAGCTCAGCCTCTGAAAACTCTAGGTCACTGACTTTTCTGTCTACTGTGTCTCGGGGGCCCTCATCCTGGGCAAAAGAGAAAGTTTGATCTAAGGCAGGACAAGAACCACATCCAGACCTCAGGCAGGCCTCTGGGGTTATGGGTTGGGGGCATGAGGGAGGTAAGGAAGAAAGCCACTCACCTCTCGCCTGCTGGATGGAGGACAGTAGAAGAAGTAGTGAGGATTAGAGGGCACTGTGCAAAAGTGGAGACGACAGATCTCCAGGAACTTCTCCTGTTGTGGGGTTAGAAGGAGGCTATAATGTCAGCCACTTCTCAGCAGGACCAGCCTCTACTCTAGAATATGGCACCCCTCAGCCCAGGAGACAATACCATCTCTCTGCACAGGTAGGATTCCACACCTCTTTTACTCTCACTCAGGCTTCCCACCTGGATGAGGCTCTGAAGGGCATCGTGTGCCTCTCCTCTGAGCTGGCAGATGTCTGTTAGAGAGATCTCCAGGCCAGGGTCTGGATTGCCAGGGACACGGGTGCTTTGAAACTCAGGCTCGCTTAGGTCCTCAGTCTCTATGCTGAATGGGTGGGGTGGGAGATTTTGAAGTGTTAAGAATCACTGAGTTCTAAGGGAGCCTGCTTCCCAATTGTGGAGCAGCACATGCCTCTTTGTCTACAGGAAAGATGCTTAGCACAATGATATGGATGGTGAAAGAGGCAAAGAGAACTAAACTACCCATTTTAGCTCTATTTAACCTTTGCATTTCTTAATGGCTGGGCATTTCTGTGAAACAGAGTAAGGGTGATTCACAGTTTTCTGACTTAGATCAGTGAGTAGAGGGTGATTATCTTTTACTACGAATGGAGAAGACAGGTGGAGAAGTAAGACTTGTTGGGAAGAAAATACATTCATTTGGGGGGCCTGAAGGTCGAAGATCTAGAGCTCCAGAGAGAGCTGGAGTTCTGACCTAGGAGCCATCAGTATATCCATCCTTTGGGTTCCTCTGTTTCCCTAACGCTAATACAATGCAGACACCAGACACATATCCATCTGCCTCCTTCCCTCCAAACCTCCCTCCCTTCTTCAAATAGGGACCTATTAAAGTCGCTATGGTGAGCTGGGGACCCAGCAGTGACGAGAATACAGTTTTGAACCCCGTGAAACTTGTACATTAGGTAGGGAGATTTTTACTATTGTATGCATGTCCTCCAACAAGTCTTTATATTCATTGTTGACAACCACGAATTCCCTATCCCTGCCCCAGCTCATCCTTCCCCACCAAAGGAGAGATGGGGAAAGCCTGGGAGGGAGAATGAGTCTGTGCCCACTGGGAGAAAGAAGGCTGTACAGGAGGTGGGGAGCCAGTGACAAAGCACTATTGCTTCACTGGTGACTGGGGCCTACCTGGACTGGAAGTCCCATGTGTATAGGGACTTGGTCTGTGCTCCCCTTGATAACACCATTCAAGTATAGTCCTAACCTGGATTCAGAAGCTAGTATAGCTCGTTCCCGTGGCTCGGGGCCCTCCTCAATACTGCTGCTGAAGGGTCCAGGGCTGAGGGGACCAGGGCTTGGGGGTGCATGAGGCAAACCCCAAGTGTGGCCACACAGTGCCAGGAGAAAAGGGGTGATGTCTACTTCTTGTAGTAGCTCCTCACAGGCATCTACTGCTGTCAGCACATCCTGGGAGGTCACGCTCTGTGCCTGCTGCAAGCTCCGGAATAGCCCTGATGGAAGTGGAAGGGGCCATGTGGGTCATGCTCAGGAACAGCCTCTCTTGTCTTTAGCCCTGTAATCCCTGCTCTCACCCACAGAGCCCATTCCTCCCTTGCATGGCCCTCCTGCTCACCACGGACATAGCATCGCTGTGCATGCTCCTGCAGCAAGGCACAGTGGTTGGCTGCCTCCTTGTACCTGGGCTCCAGCCAGGCTGAGGAGGGAGAAGGGTGGTCGAGGAACTGAGTTCTAGGAACAGGAGGAAAAACAGAGCTTGGCTAACTCCCCAAAGTGAGACCTAAGACTTACCAGCCACCCACACTCTAAAAGATCACCCGCAGACTCTCATCTCAGACTAAATAAATATATTCAAGGCCTAGCAAGTTCAACTGATTTGCTGAGGAAAGCCAACCAAGGCCTGACAGGGTATGGCAAAGAAGCTGAGTTCCTGCCACTGACCATCAGCCTGTCTGTCCACACCCATTAGTAGGTACGTAAGCTTTGGCTGGAACTATGGTTGGGGGATGACATAGGTCAACAATGAGGGTGCTCACCGGAAGATGAGGTCTCGGGGTACCTGAGGGGGCTGTGTGCCAACCATTTGCTCCTTCAGTGCTTCTAGTGAACAGCTATAGATGTAGATGGGACACCGGGTCCGGGGCCCATCTGTACCCTCTGTCTGGGAAGCCTGACGCCCAGTGTAAGCCTGTAAGTCCCGACGGAAGGGTGGGCTCAGCTCTCCTTGATGCTGGGCATTGTCTGTGGTGAAAAGGTATCACATGGTCTTCACTCCCTCCATTGTTTCCCATTCTCACTCCCACCTGAGCAAGTCAGCAGCCTCACCATCGGCCAGAGTGATGCTGAGGATAGGGACTTGGGACTTAATAGCCTTGACCCCAGTTCCTCCCAGATCTTTCAGGCTGGGAGTCCCATTCCAATCTCCAAACTTAGGCTTTGTCTCCTCTTGAGAGGGTCCCTCTAGGCCACAAGTGGCCAGACACTGGACGTCTGAAGAGGAAAGAGAGATGAAGATCAGAGGTGCCAGGTGGGCCGGGGAGGGAGTTCAGAGGTTTGTATCTGAGGGGGCTAGTGAGGAAGGCCAGTGGCTGGTACCTGAGAAGGCAGCTGGGAGAAAAGTCAGAAATACATGCTGGGGGCTCACAAGCCTTGCATAGCAGCGCCACTGAGGGGGCTGGGAGGAGAGGAGAGGCTTGAGTGCTTCAGGGAGACCTACACTCTGTAAGAGAGAAACAAAATTAGAGCAATCTATAAAGGAACATGCAGCCCCCATTCCCTCCTTCTACCTTACAGCTGACTCATCTTAAGTATAGCTTGAAAGTTCAGGACAAAGGGAAATGACAGCCTGCCATTGGCAGAAGGCATTTAGTAGCAAGAGTGACAGGAATTGGGGCATGAAGATATGATGGAAGGAGGTCAGTATGCAAAGGACTCTGGGAGAAGAATCAGTGCCCACCAGGGTAGTAGAAGCTGAGTCTCCAGTGGCCTGGGTGCTGCCGACTGCTTGATCCTTCAGGAGCCCATGGACTCCTGTTGATGATCCCTCTGCACCTATAACGAGGATAGAAATGTGTAGAGGAAGGCAGGGCCAGTGGAGAGGCAGGGCTTGAGTTGAAGAGTTGGAGAGGAGGAGGAAGGCCAAAACTCAAAGGTAGGAACCACTCTATGGGGATGGGGAAAGGCCTGGGCCATAGCCTGTCTTTAGGAAGAAGGCAGGAGCTCACCTGAACTGTGACGGCTCCGCTGTAGCACTTCACTGAAGAAGGTGGCCTGGTCAGTGGGGGTCAGTGGGATCTCCCGGTCACTCAGCTCCTGCCCCAGGCAGCTGTGCACCAGGCACAGCACCAAGTCGTTGGCGGGACAGGGCCCCTCGGCGAGAGGGACACCCTCTGGCTCTGCCCGACACACACTTTGCTCAGCACCAAGAGCCTCCTGCTGCCCAGTTCCCCTGGCCCAGCCCTGACCAGTAAGAGCCTCCTTCAGCCTCACAGCCCCCTTTCCCCATCATCCTCTGCTCACTTGCTGACTCATCTGCTCCCTCTTCTCTATGCTCCCAGGCTTGCTGGCCCTTTAGGTGTGGTGTGAAAAAAGTTCCACCCACCTCTGGAAAGCAAGAAGAAGAACATCTGGAGCTGTTGGCACTGTGGCAGCAATCCCATTAGATCAAAATGGAAAGGGATCTCATGGACACAGCTATCTCCTCCCTGGTCCAATCCTAGGAAGGAAGAAGGAAGATGTGACACACAGAGAGATTCACATTACCTATTTGTGGCCGCCTTCTCCCTGTCCACTATGGTGCCCCACCCAGTGGGCCACCTTCCCCACTGACCATCAGAGACCCTGGATTCCGGGGGCAGAGGACCCCACTCCTTGCTCTGGCACAGCTGTATCAGGTATTCAAAGCTCAGCATGGAACCTATGCAGGCAGCATCTCGCGGGTGGAGCTAGAGGAGGAATATCAGAGGTTAGGAGTCAAATCCTCCTAGCCTGGAATACCTCAGCCTCCAGCTTTCCAGGAAGCTACAGCAGTCCCAGACTTCCAGAAACAAACAGGAAGCCAATGGGCTGCAACCTGGTAAGAGGTAGGGGTACTATTGTGAGGTGACTCACTGCTTGAGGGATCTCAGAGTATGTCAGGTCCTGAAGGTGCTTCCAGTTTCCGGGGCCAGGTCCCACTCGCCCACACTGTGGTTCCACCCACACCTCAGTGACCAAATTGAGCTCTGAGTCGCCCTCCAGGGCCTCCACCTCCACATCATTGTCATCATCTGTTGAGAAGCTAAAGGAGGAGGGGCCTGAGCGGGGGCGGGGGCAAGGAGGGTATGTGCACAGCCTCATAGAGCATGGGAAGGAGGCAGGCACAGAAGACGGGCACAAGTTGCATGAGGCCCTTCCAGGACAGCATCTGCCTGATGAAGCAGCTCAACACTGCACCCTCTCCAGATGAAGATCATCCTACAGTATGGGAGCCAGATCTTTATGGGGTAGTGGGGGTAAATGTGGACTCTGCACAGAACAAGAGTCCCACAGAGGGGCTATCTCACCTGTCTTTGGTGGAGGTAGAATGTGGGGGGAAGAGGATATACTGCACAATGCATGTATGCTTCTCTTCAGCTGTGGTCTGCCCTGGTGGTTCATTCTGTAGGCAAAATGGGAGATCTTGGGCAAATCCCAGCCAAGCAGGGATCTAACCTGGCCTATCTCTGGCCCTCGTAACTTTTATCCCCTCACCACATTGTCCTATGACTCTGGCCTCAGGCCTTGAGCTCTCTGGCCACATGGCCACTGTGAGGCAGAGTTTATAGCAGTCTACCTCGGCTCAGAGACAGGTGTTCCCAAGATTATGAGGGGCCTTACAGGGGACACATACCTGAATTGGAAGTTCCAAGACCATGTTGATGATTCCTTCCCCACTGCAGGCGAAGTGGAACCCTTCAGAAAGTCGAACTCTGAAGCCCCATAAAGGTGAAGGCAAGGCCAGGAAAAGATGAAGGAAGAGGCACTGATAGTGCAGCCCCTCCCCTTACACATGTACCTCCCCAAGGTCATTAAGGTCCTGCTCAGGTGAGTGGTCCCTCAGGGTGTAACAGGTCCAATTAGGACCAGAGGCCAAAATAAACCAAGTGGAGTGAGAGCAGTGGGGAAGGACGGTGCTGTTTTGTACGTGAAACTGATGCTTAAAGAGGGGAAAAGCATCAAAACCTAGTCTGCTGGCTGGGCAGGGTGGCTCATGCCTATAATCCTAACGCTCTGGAAGTAATGATACCACGAGCATTCTACCTATGGCACAGAGTGAGACTCTGTCTCAAAACAACAACAACAAAAAACCAGTCTACACTTACTTTTTCCTCTTTCCCTCCCCCAAGTGGCCTCATAGGCTTGGGTGACATACTCAGTGAGGACGGAGAGGAGCTGGGCGAGGGCACTGAGTGGCAGTGCAGGGGCCAGTCCTGATGGGACACTCCAGAGCCAGCGCTGATGGTAGAGGTAGCGGGACAGTGATGCTAGGCTAGAAGAGGCTGAGCGGCCTGACACCAAGGGTAGTGGCCCTGGTGGCTCCAGTGTCAGCAAGAAGGGTGCCCGGTAGTCCAGTGGTAGCTTCTCATACCTGGAAAATAGGGCCACTCCCCAGTTGATCTCTACTCATACCCAGTTGAGCCACACCCCTCCCCTATGACTGTGGGCACCCTCTCCATCCACCCTCTATACCAACCTGATGAGCAGTTTATCCAGTGGCTTATGTAAGACTACAAGGCAGGGACGGTCAGACAGGGCTTGCTGCGGCCCCAGAGTTGGGGGTGACCTGGAGGGAGAGTTGCCTCCACCAATGCCCCCTAGCCCTTTTCGTTTCACCTTGGGTGTTGGCTCCTTGCTTTGCACCCGGTGTGGGAAACGCAGGCGCAGTATCTCTTCCTGCAAGCCTGACACAATCTGAAAGGGAAGTGTGGTCAGATCCTCTTACTCCCATCTCTATAGGGCTGGGGAAAGGAGCCAACAAACAAGGTGAGAGAACCCTCTACTCCATTACTTGGTCCAGGGGTTTTTCTCTCTACCAGAGCTGGCTCTGTGGGGTTTGGGGAGATGGAACAAGTCCACATCCCAAGGCTTCTTGTCTTACCTTGTGCCGGGCCTGTGCTGGTGTGCCAATGGGGAAACCTAGGCGAAGAACCATGCACGGGGCCTTGGAAATGATGCGGACCATGTAGAAGGAGGAGGGCGGCTGGTCTGGGGCACTGGGGAGAGATGGGAGTCAGTGAGCAGCCCTAGGCTGGAAGGTTAGGTCTGGAGATTAAAGGAAGAGACATGAGATGAGGTGGTGGGGGAACAGTGAGAAGACATCACTTTGCCCACCTGGAGAGCAGCTTGACATAAGAATAGCCCTCCACTAGCACGAAGCTGCTCCAGTCTCGAAGCAGAGAGGTCAGCGAGGAGTGGGAGATCCTGCACTGGATAGTGCTATAGCGTCCGTTGCTACCCGGGGTGTGTAAGTGCTTGGGGATTGGTCTAGAAAGAGGGGTATGGACTGGGTGAAACCTTGGAGTCCCCATCTTGGGGAAAAAGAACAAATGTCTTCCTCTCTCTTCTAGGCCCTATCTGAGGTTACAGAGACTAATGAGTAGGAATATGAGGAAAGGGCCTTTCCAAGGGTCTTTCCTTGGCCATGCTGGTAAGGGCTCATCTGCTGTTCCCCTTCCCATCACTCCCTATTTCCTGAGCCCTGCTTCCCTGCCCTTGCGGTGGCCCTGGCCCTGAGGATACCCACGTGTCATGCTCCAGAATCAGCACCAGGCGATGCATGTGCAGCCAACGCTGCCAGGAATTAGCATCCATGGACAGCACTGGCTTCCAGTAGGCAGCAAACTGGGTGTGGGATGAATCAGAACCACTGTGCTGAAGGGAGAGTACCTGGGGACAACAAGGACAGTCTTATAGGAGCATTTGCGGAGAACTAGAGTACAACCTCCAAAAAGCAAACAGAACTGCAGGAAGACTCAGTTCAGGGGGTCAGAGACAGTGGTGGATTAATGCTAAAGGCTACTGCCCAGCCTGGGACAGAGGCAAAAAGTGCTTCCACTATGAAGGCTGGACTAGTGACTGAGCCCAGGGACAGATTGTATAGCACTTCAAAGTTGAATCCAGAAGGAAGAAACCTGCCCAACTTATGTCACTGACTTGGGAGGAAAGCCACTCAGTGGCTTAGTGGTCACTGGACACCAGCATAAACTACCTGCCTGTCAGTGCAGTGTGAGGAAAACATAGGGCCAGGGAAGCTATGGACTTCAGGATGTACAGTTTTTCAGTGGCTGAGAACAGGATAAGGTGGTTGAGGGAGGCCAGAGTATGCCACATGGAGATAGGGCAAGGGAGCCCACAGTCTGCTGGGATACCACTGCCTAGACATTCTGCAAGTGTTAGCTTCTGCAACCCGTGGTCTGTTCAGGACAGCTTCTCTTTACAGATGCTTCTCTACCCTGGGACCATAAGAGGGAGAAGAGATGCTGTCAAGACTAAAGTATGGGCTTCTGGCTTGGGTGCCTCAGTCTTTTTTTGAGACAGAGTTTTACTTGGTAGAGTGACGTGGTGTCAGAGCTTACAACCTCAAACTCTTGGTCTCAGATGATCCTCTTGCCTCAGCCTCCTGAGTAGCTGGGACTACAGGTGTCCATCACAAATTCTGGTTAGTTTTTTCTATTTTTAATAGAAACAGAATCTTGCTCTTGCTCAGGCTGGGCTCAAACTCCTAAGTTCAGGCAATCCACCTACCTCCAGGAGTGTTAGGATTACAGGTGTGAGCCACCATGCCTGGCCTGGGTGTCTTGAAAGAAAAGGGAATAGAAGGAGGTTCTGGGCTCCACATGCCATAAGCCAAGATGGCATGAAATAGGGCTACTACACATCAGAGCCACTCACCGGGGTGGTGGAGCCAGGAGGGATATAGAAGAGTGGCACTCCACTTTTGGTGCTGTCAGGAAGAGTGAAATGCTCGGGCACTGAGGAGAAGGACTGAAGATGGGCCAGCATCTGGTCCGTCTGGTTGATGCTGTAGAACAAGGGCAAGCCTGAGCCTTATCTGACTCTGCTGAGTGCAGATGAGGGGAACCTCAGGAGGACAGGGGATTCTGGTCACAAGTCTTGTGCTCTGGGTGACTCTTTGTAGCTGCCTGCTTCACCAATCTATCCCTCCACACAACGAGGCAGCACTCACCAAGTGGTGACTTCACTTACCTCTGCAGCGTGTTCCAGAAACGCCGAATGACATGGGTACGATACAGTGAGCGAATGGGCTGCCTCAGTGCACAGGATACATCATGTAAAATGTCGTAGCCACCTTCCATTGTCACTTCCACCCGTGTTCCTCGAGGGCCCTCAGGCTCCAGGGGCCAGGGTGCCACAGCCACATACTCAATGCGCATGTTGTGTTTCCACAGCAGCACCAGCTTCACCTCCAGCTGGGACCCTCCTTAAGGGAAAGGGGTACAGGATTGTTCCTCTCTGAATCTAGCCTGGCCAAAGGTTCCCAGCATGGTTCCATAGCTTTCAGGCCCAGAGCCTGCCACCTGGCACAGACAGAGAGTCTGTAAAAAAGCAAGCCTAGTTCAGGACACCAAGCCACCCTCAGCTGGTTCACCTTGGAATTAGATTACATGCTAGAAGAACTGAGTCCTAAAGGCAACTCAAAACGCACTTGACTCAAGTGGAGTCTTCACTGGGACTCTCTTTCATATGCAACACATGTGGGTCCTCTGCTTTGTTCTGCAGGCCTTCCTATACACAAACTTTTAGAGGTTTACAGGATTACAGCAAGACCTTGTGACACTCACCTTTGGCCAGCGTGACCTCTCGGACACTATAGCCCTCTCGGAGCCGTACAGACACAGTACTGACCAAGTCAGCTGGAACCTCCTTCTCAGTGTGCTTCTTCCGGCGCAAGGCCAAGGCAGGGTTGCTGCTTGCAGAGACCAGGTGCTCATTAAATAGGCGGTGCTGAGAGCCTAGACCAGTGAGGATGGGAAAGGAGAACAGAGCCATAAGGGAAGTGGCAACTCTGAAACCACTGAAGGAACAGTGCCAGGGTAGCCAGCTCCAGTTATACTTTCAGTCCCTAAGAACTAAAGCTCTGCCTGCCAATTCCTGCATAATCTCTGGGCCCATTCCATGTTCCTGCTTCCCACACCTGCCCTAGGCTGCCTCTTACCACAGTAATATTCAGGGTTCAGTGCTTCTCCACTGCGCAGAAAGGAGTAGAGGAGAAATGCCCGGTGGTAGACAGTCAGACCCAGGTTGCCTGGCTCAGGCTCAGGACAAGTGGACAGGTAGGAGCCAAACGTTGCCATTGCGATGAATTTCATCAATTCCACATTGGGCACGTGGCCAAAACTGCAGTCATAAGAGTAAACGCCTCCTACCTGGAGAAAGTGAGCAACTGGAGAATTAGCTCCAACTGAAGGATAGGAGAAGGAAGAAAAGGAGATGAAGAGGCAGGGCTAGGTGGCTGCTCCCATTCCCTGGACCACAGAGTGGAAAGTGGGCCAGTGTTCTTCAAGGACAAATGGCTGCTTTGCAGCTCTCCTTCCCTGAGCCCTTCCATCTGAAGCCCATGTCATTTGGCCACACCATCTTCTGCCCTTCTTCCTCAACATCTAATCCCCACACCCTCTTCACCAAAGATTTTGGCAATTGGTTCACTGGCTACTTGTCATCTTCCTGACAGACATAAGTGTGACTCTGTCAAAGTGCTTCTCAAACTTTACCGTGCATACAAAACACTTGGGAATTTTTGCTAAAATGCAACAGGTCTAGAATGGAGCCTAAGAGTCTGCATTTCAAACAAACTTTCTGGTGATGCCAGTGCTGTTGGTTTGTGGACCACATTTTTGAGGATCAAGGCTATACCTCAGAAACTGGCAAGCTACATATAGCCTATCACCTTTTTTTTTTTTTTTTTTTTTTTGCAGTTTTTGGCCGGGGCCGGGTTTGAACCCTCCATCTCTTGCATATGGGGCTGGTGCCCTACTCCTTTGAGCCACAGGCACTATCCGATCACCTATTTTTTTAATAAAGTTTTATTGAAACACAGCCAAGCCATTCATTTCTTACTATTTATGGCTACTTCCACACTTCAATGGCAAAGCTGAGCAGCTGTGACCAACCAAATGGCCCACAAGTCTTAACTATTTACTAGCTGGCCTTTACAGAAACCATTTGTAGACCTGCTCTAGATGACTCAATTCCCTGACTTCTCACTTCCCCTCATCTCCAGTAAACTCCACTCACCTGCCCAATGGCTACATACTGGCCCTTGGAATGGATTCATGGTTGTAATTTCAAATTGCCATATCCCACTGACTTCACACAGACTATCCCTTTAGCTTTTTTCCGCTCTCTTCCTCTTGCAACTCTTTGACCTCACTGAGACTGCCAGGCCTTGAATCTTTGAATCCATGCCTGTCTGCACTTTCCTGATCCTCTTTCCTCCACCTAGCCTGGAACCTATGTTCAAGCAACTTCATCAGCATCACTTTCAAATCCCTAGCCCTCTTCCCTCCTTTCTGCTTCTACATCAAAATCCCAACTAGGATCACCTTTCTACTTGGCCAATTGTGCCCAAATGGAGAAAACCGTATAGTTGTGCGGGCTGGCACCACCATACCAGAACATATGACCCCCAACTCAGCTACTCTGTCATGGCTGTCCTCAACATTGTTCCTTCTTCCCAACTTTGGCCTTCCTTCCTCACAGTATTCGACTTTTACTTAAGACAGAAACCAGAGGCCATCGCAGAATTTATCTACATCTTTACTCTTTACTTCTACCGTCTAGTCTCAAAGAAGAAATGACATGGTCCCTCCTCCCAAATCCATTTCTTGAGCCAATGCCCTCCTGTCAATTTAGAGACGTTATTCTATCAGGCTCCATTTTCTTTCCCTTGTTTTCAAACTCTTCTTCACCACATATCCTTAGAAACATGCTTAAGTCTCCTGCTTAGAAAATAAAACAGAACAAAACACCCCTTCTTCCACACTGTATTTCCCTCTAGCTATCATTTTCTCTCTGCCTCTTGATCTGAACAAATTTCTTGGGTCCACAATTGTTCCAACTTCCTTCACTTCTATCCACTTTTCAGTCCACTGCACTCATTTTCCTCATCACCCCTTTGCTGAAAGCAAGCTCTGAAAAAGATCCCTGTGACCTTGCAATTACCTAATCCAAAGGGTACTTTTCATTCCTCATTTTACTTGATCTTTTTGCTGCCTCTCAGGATGTTAACTACTCCTTTCTTCCCAAACTCTTAACTTCTCTGACACCAGAATCTTTGCTGGACCCTCTTTTTTTATTTCAGTGGGTCCCCTTTCTATGAAAGAATTTAAAAATTAGTGTTCCCCACAGTTTTTCCAGGACCCTCTTCTCTTAATTACTATCTGTAGGCTGACAAATCCTAAATCTCTCTCAACTAATGCCCCCAGAGAGTCAGAATCTGCATATTCAACTATTCACTGCTCAATGAAGAGAAGCCATTTACTAAGTGATTGTGCACTATGCTAATTACTTTTTTATTTCAGATTAATATTAGGGTATAAACAATTAGGTTACATTGTGTTTGTTGGGTAAAGTCCAAACTTTAGTTGAGTCCTTCACCCAGGAGGTGTGCCATACATCCCTATACTGTGCCCATTAGGTGAGAGTGTACCATATCCTCTTCTTTCTCCCTATTAGAATGTAGTTGTTTTTCAAATGAGAGTATCATTTTTCTTATGCTAATTACTTTAAATGCATCATCTCACCCAGTAAAGTAGGTACTTCTACAATATCCATTTACAAATGAATCTGTCTGAACAAGAGGTGAAGTGATGTCACACAGCTAAGAAGCAGAGCCAGGATTCAGACCTGACATGCCTAACTTATATTGTGTTGAACTACAGGCCCTCCATTGTACATGTACACAACTGAATTCATCACCTTATCCTTACTCTATCCCAGCAGCTTCTCTTCCTGTTTGCTCTGCCTGCTAACTGGTCATGACTGAAGTCAGAAACCTGAAGGTGTCTTTAACTAATCCTCTTTCTTTCTCATCTCCCACCCCCATCTTGCTAATCATAAAGTCATGTTGACTGTACTTCTTCTTCATTTGCTCAATCCTCTTGCCCCTGATTCCCCTTGAGCCCTGACCCTCTCTCACCTGGACCACTACAATTAACAGCTTCCCTACCTCCACTTCTGTCCTTTACCCAGCAGCAAGAGTGGCCTGAGTAGAAAATAAACCTAGCTAGTGACTTTCCTTCTATACAGCTGCATCACCCACAGAGTTATGCTTAAACTCCTTAATATAGCAGAACCAGCTTTTCACACTCTGGCTCGTACCCATCCCTCTAGCCTTGTTTCCCACAGCTCTTTGCTTCCTACCCTATAGTCCATCAATCTAAATTAGCTGCAGTGCCCTGAATATACTTTCCCTCACCTTTACTTAAGCTAGTTTGAGCTGGGTTTTCTGGACCTTGTACCCCAAATAATAATGACTGATCTACTGGGAGAAGTGGGACTGGAACAGATTTCAAATTGTGTACTGTTTTTACTGTAACATAGCTCCCAAATCCTAAGAAAAGAGGATAAAAAAGATGAGAGTCCTCTCTCACCTCTGCCATCTACTTTGTTCTAGACATAACTCCTTTCCCCTGTGTAAATATGAGAAGTCATTACCTGCAAGAAAGCAACTGGCCATACCCGATTTTGTGAGATATCCCACTTCCCTCTCCTCCCTCCTAAAAAGTCCTTACCTGCACAAAGGAACAAGCTACGGTGCCACTGCGAAGTTGGTTCAGCAGTGTCTCACAAACAGCAACATCAGGGACACTAGTTACTCCATCTGTGATCACGATGATACCTGGAACAGGGGACACCAGACACAGACCTGGAGATACTGGCCAGACCAAAGTCATAGGGAGGCATACAACAGGGCCTGGAAGAAGTCAGTGTCTGCCTATCAATGTGTTTTATAAATGTTAGAACTGTTCCTTAAAAAAACAAAACAAAACAAAACAAAAAACCTGTTTCTTCTCCCCTCTCCTTCTACTTCTTTCTCCTGAGTGCTAGGTCAAAATCTCCCTGAAGTGATGTCCTTAAAACTCTACTCCTTTACTCTGGGGTCCCAGATGGTTGTCAGAGGTACTAGAATATACACTAAAACAGATTTACATTTTGCAAACAAAGAAACAGATCTTCTTTCCTGGGCCCATTGATTCCTTGGAATTTCTATCTTTGCTGGACCCCCACCACAACCCTTCCCAAATCCCTTCCCCTAACCCCACTAATGTTTTGTCTACTGACCTGCACTAGAGTTTGAAGGTAGCAACTGTAGTGCCAATATGCCCTGACGAATCATACTGACCAGCCCAAGATCAGCGGTCACCATGGAGACTCCCACCTTCCGGCTCAGTGGCTCCCCTGAGTCTGGAGACTGGTCTTCTGCCTGGCTCCAAGTTATAGAAAAGATAGAGTGGGAAAGATGGCATTGCTGCCCCATCCACAGGCTTAATCCCATGAGGACCCCAATCCCCCTACTATGCCGCTGAGTCCTAACTGTGCTCCCTCCCCCAGTGTGTACTCAGATCTGACATTCAGCTGGGAAGAGAATTCAGCACCGGAGTACACAAAAGCAAGGCTTCTTCACCTTTTGCCAAATGCCCCATTCCATATTTTCTATCACCATTATGAAATATTTTATACATCAATCAAATTACATTACTAGTCACCAAGCACACAGAACTGCCATTTGTCCAGCTATTTCTGGAGTACCACAAGTAACAAGACAGGGCAGTCTAGTTGAGCTCAAGCAGCTTTATCCCTGATTGCACAAAATACTAACTAGAAATCAAAGCCACCCATGATCACCTTCTCAGATCCAGGGCTGAAGAAAATATTTTCACACAGAATCTGTGTTTTAGGTAGTGTGTCCGAGTATTCCTCCAACAGGAAGGTTGCTGTGAACACTCACTAGCATGTCTATCCTTGGTTCACTCTGGTGCTCAGCCCTTTTCTGTCCTCTTTCTCCTCTCTATTCGGCTTACTTCTCCTCTGCCCTCTGTCCTTAGCTGCTCTTCTTTCTATGTTGCCTCTGCCCACTTTCTCTCCCACATACCTGGCTCTGGGGCTCATACTGCTGCTGCAGCATGGTGGCCACTTTATCCTCAAAGAGGCAGAGCTGATCATACACCTGCTGTAGGAACACCTCCCGCTGGGAAGGGTTCAAGAGGCAGCCCTGTACCAGCACCTGAGAAGCACAAGGGGAAGACTGAGACATCATGGTCAGGAGGGTAACAGACCCTACACTTTCTCTCTATTGATTCTTCATAGCTTCCCCCCAACCAGGATCTAAGGGATGGCTCCACAGCCAGCTCCCCGTTAGCAGATTATCCACTCCATCAGTCATCAGCCCAAGTCCACTGTGCCTGCTCAGGGCCCCCAGAAATGAGTCCCCTCTTCAGGGGTTACAAATGTCCTCTGTGGATGATCCTCCATATTGGGCTTCCCCAACTCCCCACACGGGGGCGCCACAACACCTGCCAGGTCCACATCACTATCATGAAATATTTTATAAATCAAACTGTCCCATAGCATAACAAAAACTTTGAGTCACACTTTTAAATTTTATTTTAATTTCTAAGCATACTGCAGACAGAGGCTGTTCTAGACTTTGCTGTTTTTTTAAACTCAAAATCTTTTTCTTAGTGCCCCAATGAATGCTCCTTTCTTCCCTTTATCCTCAGCAGATTACTCTTCCCCTAAAACCACCATCATCCCTTTCAGAGAGAAAGCCAGACGATATTAACTCCACAGAGGTATACTGCTCTATAACTCGGAAAACCACCCTCAAAGGTTTTTTCTCTTTTTGAGGCAGAGCTTCATTTGTCACCCTGGGTAGAGTGCCATGGCGTCACAGCTCACAGCAACTTCAAACTCTTGGGCTCAGATGATCCTCTTGCCTCAGCTTTCTGAGTAGCTGGGACTACAGGTGCCCGCCACAATGCCTGGCTATTTTTTAGAGATGCAATCTTGCCTTGCTCAGGCTGGTTTTAAACTCCTGGGCTCAAGCAATCCACCCCCCTCAGCTTCTCAGAGTGCTCAGATTATAGGTGTGAGCCACCACTCCTGGCCTCAAGATTTGCTAAATAATTACATCTACCTGTGTTCTTGTTCTTAGAATTCCTCCTCCTCTTTTTTCCTATAGCTAATCTGCCCATTTAATTTTGGACCTTTTGTCCAATGTCTTCATTCTTTCTCCATGGGCTTCTTTCCTTCTACTTGCAACATAAATAAGTGCCATTATCCTAAAATTGTATGCAGGCCTGGCAGGATCCTGGTGGCCTTCAGGATCTTCCCTTCTCTTTCCCCACTGCACTCCTACAACCTGTCCCCCATGCCTACTTCTTTTGCTTCATGGAACAACTACTTCTTTAGTCCCTATTCCTAACTAGGTAGGAAAAGAGGGGAAGTGGGACACTGTCCCACTCTACAAGCCTGTGAGGAGAAAAGCAGAATCAGAGAAGTAGCAGGAACTGGAGCCATAAATAGGTAAGAAAGATGTTCATATTTGTTATTACTTAGAAGAGTGAAAACTGGAACAACCCAAGGGGCCAGTAACAAGGGGCTGGAAAAATACATACATCGTGTTAAGTATGATAAAATAGTAAGTTAAATATCCATTAAAAATTAGGTTTTCAGGGCGGCGCCTGTGGCTTAAAGGAGTAGGGTGCCAGCCCCATATGCCGGAAGTGGTGGGTTCAAACCCAGCCCCCGGCCAAAATCTGCAAAAAAGAAAAAAAAAATTAGGTTTTCAAAGAATATTTAGTGACATAGAAAAATGCCCATATTATACGTTTAAGAAGCAGGACATAAAATTCTACATCTGGGATGAACCTGACATTTCTCCCTCTCTCTTTGGACGAAGAAATGGTGGTGAGGGGGGATAAACACACACTCACAAGACTACTACGAAATCCTATATGCTGGTAACAGTATCATTGTATTATAGGTGAGTTTTGCTTCTACTTCATATTTTAATGTATTTTTCAAATCTTCTTCAAAGAACATACATTACAAATGTGATTTAATTTTTTTTTTCTTTTGAGACAGAGCCTCAAGCTGTCCCCCTGGGTAGAGTGCCATGGCATCACAGTTCACAGCAATCTCCAACTCCTGGGCTTATCCAAGTTTCCTGCCTCTGCCTCCCAAGTAGCTGAGACCACAGGCACCTGCCACAATGCCTGGCTATTTTTTGGTTGCAGCTGTCATTGTTGTTTGGCGGGCCCAGGCTGGATTTGAACCCTCCAGCTCAGGTGTATATGGCTGGCGCCTTAGGTGCTCGAGGCACCAGCATTTTTTTTTTTTTTTTAAGAGCTACAGAATACATCTTGAGGAAGCTATAGAGGAAATGAGAAGGCTGGCTCAGGACTGGTAAATGACCTTGGGGCTTAACTAACTAAATCTCTTTCCCTATAGCTACTGACCTCGTTCAGGACCCCTCCTCACTCCCTTGGTACAAGAATCTGCCAGTTCTCCCCATATCCAGATTTGTCCCCCAATTCATCTTCCACACTGGTCACAAACCAGTGTGATCTTCTCAATGTACAAATCTGATCCTACTACTATTTAAAACTTTCAATGGTGGGGGGTAGCACCCATGGCTCAGTGGGCAGGGCGCCAGCCCCACATACTGAGGGTAGTGGGTTCAAATCTGACCCCGGCCAAACTGCAACAAAAAAATAGCTGGGCATTGTGGTGGGCACCTGCAGTCCCAGCTACTCGGGAGGCTGAGGCAAGGGAATCACCTAAGCCCAGGAGTTGGAGGTTGCTGTAAGCTGTGTGAAGCCATGGCACTCTACTGTGGGCAATAAAGTAAAATTCTGTCTCTATTAAAAACAAACAAACAAACAAAAAAACCCACCAAACTTTCAGTGGTAGCCCTACTACATTTGGCTAATTGTTTTAATAGCTAACATTCAAATTTTCTATGTGGCAGACAGTATTCGAAGTGCTTCACATGTATTAATTCAATCACATATAATATAGATACTATTAACACCTTCATTTTGGAGAAAAAACAGATGTACAGAAAGGTTAACTTGCTTAAGGACACATAGCCAGTAAGTAGTACAGCCAGAAAGCAAACACAATGTGATCCCAGATTCAGTGCTCTTAACTACTGCAATGAATTCCCCTAGAGAATAAAGCACAAAATCCTTGGCATGACATTCACTGCCTTTCACAACCTGCCCCCACTTATGTCTACAGTCTCCTCCCTGCTGTCACCTACCTACACTCAAACTTTACTTTGTCAAAACTGAATAATGTGTAGGTCCTTAAAACACCTGTGATTGAGAACATAGTGTATATAGCCCTGTCTTTGCCTATGCTGGTCCTTCTGGCTGGAAAGCCCATTTACTCTTTTCAGAATAGTTAAGCTCAATTCTTTCTTCAAGATTTAGTTTAGTCTCGGCGCCTGTGGCTTAATCGGCTAAGGTGCCAGCCATGTACACCTAAGGTGGCGGGTTCGAATCCCCAGCCCGGGCCCGCCAAACAACAATGATGGCTGCAACCAAAAAATAGCCAGGCGTTGTGGCGGGCGCCTGTGGTCCCAGCTACTTGGGAGGCGGAGGCAGGAGACTCGCTTGAGCCCA
>CAUYQV010015516.1:0-16509 GCA_963574575.1 Galagoides demidoff | reverse complement strand
GGTATAAACCACCAACTTTACTGTAGCAGGGCGAAGTTTAGAAGTAATGTTGTTTGCAAAGGCACAGCTTTAAAAAGTGAGAAGAGGCTCAGTGCCTGTGGCTCAAGTGGCTAAGTCACCAGCCATGTACACCCAAGGTGGCGGGTTCAAATCCAGCCAGGGGCCGCCAAATAACAATGACGGCTGCAACCAAAAAATAGCCGGGCGTTGTGGTGGGCACCTGTGGTCCCAGCTACTTGGGAGGCTGTGGCAGGAAACTCGCTTGAGCCCAGGAGTTGGAGGTTGCTGTGAGCTGTGATGCTACAGCACTCTACCCAGGGGGACAGCTTGAGGCTCTGTCTCAAAAAAAAAAAAGTGAGAAGAGATGCTTCTACAGGTGGAGAAGAAAAATATATAATCTCTTTTTTAGAAATTAGTCGAATACTTTGTTCTTTTAGTGATTATTATGTTTTGTCACCTGGGACCTCAGGTATATTAAATGTACAACTATCATATTTGTGAAAAATTGCTAAATGAACACAGCATGATTTCATGTAGTTATGGAGTGTACAAACAATATTTTCTGGGCATATATGTGTTTCATCTTTTAAGATAAAGTGGTTTCACAGGAATTATGTTTTTAAAATCGACTTGTCATATAAGTGAAGTTTAAAGTTCCTTTCTTAATGCTGTTATAGCATCCGCTGGGTGTGTTCTGTTTCTAGCATCCTATGGCATAGATTTTGGTGTTGTAAATCTCAAGCTGCCTAATTTAATAGGGGTTAGAACTTGGCAGGCAATTTTATGGTCATATAACAAGAAGCCACGATCCAGGTGATTCTCTGTGATAGGCTGATCAGAAATTTGATCCTAGCTCGGTAGGATTCCAGTAGTAATCAAACTCTATTTTCCATGGGTGAGGCTTCATTATACCTAATCAGCCCAGCTTTAATGAAAGCTCACCCAGGGAGAATAAATTCTTTCTCCAATTGGAATCCCCCAGAAGCATGACTGTTTCTGATCAGCACTCTAGCTGAGTTGAAGTGCTCCCTTACCTGCCAACTAGACTGCCCTTCCCCAGACTGTAACCTGTGTTGGAACCAAAATGCTGGGGAGAGAGTGGACTGGGACTGAAATGGGTTCTGGTAGAAAGTCTTTTTTAAAAAAAGACAGAAAAACAAGCCCACAGAAAACGATTGGCTCCCACTTAATCCAGTGAACCAGGCTTCCTCTCTATGACCCAAAAAGAGGACAGCAGGTTTCAGCTGCAGTGGATGGGATTCTAGGTTCCTCATCCTCTGTCTACCCTTGGAGTTCCTACTGCACACCAGGCACTGTGTTCACGACTGGAAGTTATCCTTCTGGAGTCTCACGATGACACTCTGGGGAGAGCTCACTTTATAACTAAGAAAACTGAGGCTCAAAGCATTCTGGGTTATTACTAGTACCCAAATCCAAATCCTTCTGACCCTGGAGCCCCCAACCAGCTGCACATTTCGTCCCATTTCCATCTTTTTAGTAGTTTTCATCTCACTTTCTCTGCCTACTCTTTTTCCTTCTCTCCCTGTCCTTTATCCTCTCCTGGGCCCAGTTTTTCTTTCTATTCTTTCTCTACCCCCCACTTCATGTACTTTTCTTTCCCCCCAAACTCTGGATCAAATAGTTAAACAGAAGTTATTTGAGGAGTTAGAGGAAGGAATGACGAAAACTGAGGTGTACTCTGTTTGTTCCCTGGTGTTCCTTTAAATATTTTCACAAAGGGAAAGTTTCTTCATGTAAAGAAAACAAAAGGAATCAACATTTCATGACTGTCTCCTATCGCTAGACCCTGTGACAACTGCTTTATTTTTGTTTTCCCATTTACTTTGCTCCTCACGACATTTCTTTTGAGTGCTATTCCCATCTTATACACAAGGAAGCTGAGACTAAGGAGGGTTAAGAACTTATCCAAAGTTAAAAAGCAAGTGTAGGAGCCATAATTCAAATTCAGATCTAATGACTCCAAAATCTTGGCTTTGCCGCATTGCATGCTGCTTCAGAAATAAACAGACTTGGCTGCAAACCCCAGGACTCCCAATTACTCCATGCCTTTAAACAAGTTACTTCACTTCTTTGGTTTTTGTCATCTATATATTAGGGATTATGATAACTGCAACATGGGTCAGTCATTATGTTACATGATTAAGCCATGTACTGTGCCTTGCAGAATGTCTAGCTCATGGGTGACCCATAATAAATAGTATTGTCCCCTACCTCTTTTACAAAACAGAATGTCCAGGGAGTGAGAAATACCAGGTGTAGAAAATATCCCTTGCAAAATCATCTGTGATTTCTTGGTCGAAATAGCCCTCTCTTTTGTGTTTTATTTTGAGCTGCTGTTAAATACTGCCACCAGAGCTGTACCATGGCCTAGAGAACAATGTAGCATAGCATTCAACAGTGCGGGCTTTAGGCTGCTGCAATCTGACCTAGGGCACCATGCCGACCTCTCTGGGCCTCAGTTTCCTCATCTGTTAAGCGTGTGTATGTGTGGAGATGGCAACGCCTACTTTGTAGGGTTGTAATAGGAATTAATTTAGATAATACAGTAGAAGCTCCATAGCTAACCACCTCCTTATATTGATCTAATTTTCATGGGCCCAGCATGTACCACCCACATGCAATAGAAGTTCCTTATGTTGACCAGTTTGTTACAGTCCCATGGGTGGTCAACTTATAGAGGTTCTGCTGTATATGTAAAACATTTAGCATAGCATCTAGCATAAAATACAAGATACATAAATTATAATTATTCAATATCTTTGCTGTGGGGGTTTTTCGTAGACTCTCGGGCTAAGAAACTCTGAAGAACCGCAGAGGCTCTATTTCATGCCATCGTGCTTTTGAAGAATGCTGGTTACCTTCATAGTTCGATAAGTGCAGTCATCAGTGACTTATTTACTGATAAGCCCTGTTTTCCTTTTGCTCAGGAGCTGATACTAATGCAGGCACGTTTGTTTCCCACGACACCCTTGAATAAAATGCCATTTCCTCGGAACAGCTAGAAATACCGATGCTAATTTTTCCTGTGCTCAGGAAAAGCAAGAGCACTCCTGCTGCAGTGGGCTGGAAGGAGCTCTCCAGAAATATTATGTCATCCTAATTTGCACTGCCAAGGGATGAGCTCATCGGGGTGGGTCTCGCAGGGCTGCAGCTGTGCCAGTTCCTCACTTGTACGATGCGCATCCTCCCCGCTTCCCTCTCCCTCGCTACCCCCTCCCTCCACCCCCTGCCTGCCTGCGCCAAACAAGAGGCACTGCCTGATGAATTATTTAAAACCCAAAGCGAACTCTTGCAAAATAGACCCAGGCATCAGAAGGCACGAAAAAAGCAAACTGTGCATTTTGGTTATTTTGCATTATTTTTAAGCTTCCCCCCCCCAAAAAAAGAAAAACATAAAACGGTTACAGGACTGATATCGTCAATGAGAAGAGACTTCTGCTGGTCCTCTTTGCTTCTCCTCCTTTGTCTGAGAGCAGTTTCTTTCCCCTGCTCTACTTAAAACAACAGCTTGATCTGTGACCGAACCCACCATGGGTTTGAGCCGATCGAAAATCTAGCCCTGAGCCACATGGCTGTAGCAAGGGAGAAATATGTCAGTGATTTTCATTATAATAAGTATCATGAACATCTCTATTTATATCTTTGCTATTCTACCTGGCAGTACAAGTTATGGTTAGAGTCCGCCAACCTGAGTCTGGATCCACAGATAGTATATCACTGCTCTAAGACTCAGTTTCTCCATTTGTGAAATGGGGATAATAAGCATAGGTCAAAAGATTATTGGAAACATTAAAAGAATTTTTCATGGCAATTATTAAGCATAGTGCTGGTCTACAGAATGTACTCCATAAATGAATGATTATTAATAAGACATACATCCTCAATTGCTTTGTTAACCATTATAGGAAAGAGTGTGTGTGTGTGCGCGCGCGCACGCAGGTGTGCATGTATACACATAACTATGAATTGGAAGGAGGACTTTCAAAGAAATTATTAACTCATGAAAAAGGCATGTTTTGTTTTTAACTTTTTATTATGGAAATGTTTATGCACTGAAATAGAATCATATACTGAGCCCCCCCCCCCCAATAGACCATCATCACACAGTTATCAACGTTTTGGCACTTTTGTTTCAACTTCCCCAGTCTTTTTTCAAAGTAGAGTATTTTAAGAGCAAATCCCAGACATTATATCATTGTACCCATGATATTTGGATATGTACCTCCAACAGGAAAGGATTTTATTTTTAACTTAACCACAGTTATTCTGAAGCCCTGCAATAGTAAAATAGTTCCTTCTTATCATCAAATGTCCATTCCATCTTTAATTAAATTTCCCCGTTTGCTCAAAAATGTCTTCTTTCACCTTTTAAAAAAAATTACAAAAAATATTCCTCAATGCTTAAATTTTTTTAAAAAGAGGTTTCTAAATGTCACGTGAATTCTTGCTGTTTCAGAACTAAATTTCAAACTGATTTAAAAACAGATATATTGATATTTATGCAGTAAAAATATAACCAAAACTGCTACTTCGTTTTTTAATCATTGTTAATCTGAGTCATTTATATTGAAGTAGATGTTTTGTACTGGTTAGGGCAACTAGTACATATGTATTAATTTTATAATTTGTTAATTTTTTATAGCTGCCCTTCAGATGGCCAGTATTTTGACATGCGCTGTATCTAGACATCTGACTTAAAATGTTACTTAAATCAACCTTTAGTGTGTAAACAAGATCATAATTTATTGACTCTTTGCTGGCTGTAGCTATCCATCTTAGATTGGAAGTGTGTGAATTAGTCTGGCTGCTCACACCTGTAATCCTAGCACTCTGGAAGACCATAGAGGAAAATCCCTTGAGCTCAGAAGTTCAAGACCAGCCTGACAAAAGCAAGACCCCATCTCTACTTAAATAGAATAAGTTAGCCAGGTATTGTGGTGGGTGTCTATTGTCTCAGCTATCTGGGAAACTGAGGCAGGAGATCACTTGAGCCCAGAAGTTTGAGGTTGCTGTGAGCTAGACTGACACCATGACATTCTAGGCTGGGCAACAGAATGAGACTCTGTCTCAAAAAAAAAAAAAGGAAAAAGTGTATAAATCACTACCTGCATTGAAAATTCGTTTAGAAAGATATTCAATGTTTATTATTGCCAGTAGGTGTTTTTGCTTAAATGTACACATTTAATTTAACTGTTAGAAAGTGTATATCTCTCTCTAAGGGCAAAGCTCTGTATGGTACCAGAGCTCTTTAGAATTTATATAAACAGTGTTAACAGTAAGCCCCCAGGGAGACATGACTTAGGTCCATAAAAATTTATACATATACTCTATTTATTATAAAGGATATTGTCTGTGTTTCATTGCTGAATGTAAGTTTGCAGGATGACATCATACTCTTCTTTGACAAATCAAGGTCATTCAAAAGCCTCTGAAAGCCATGTGTGGTAGCTTATGCTTGTAATCCCAGCTACTGGGAAGGGTGGAGAGGGAAGATTGCTTGAGGCCAGGAGTTTAAGGCTACAGTGAGCAGTGACCATGCCCCTGCACTTCACCCTGGGTGGCAAAGTGACACCTGCTTTAAAACAAATAAAAATAATTTTTAAAAGGCTCCATGATCAGGCCTCAATTATTTTCCTAGCAGTACGTCCCATAATGTCCTCTTTTCCCCATCCCTCACACACCTCATACTCCAGCCATGTTAGGTGACTTAGCCTTCTCTGTTTTCTTGTGCCTGTTATTCTTGTTCTTAAGCTATTCCGTCTACCTGAGGTGGGAGGTATTGAATTTAATAAATAAAAATGTAGAAGGCCCAGTTAAATTTGAATTTCACATAAACAATGATTGTAAATTTTAAGTTTATATCCCCAATATTGGATGTGATATAAAAAATTTTTTCACGTTTATCTGAAATTTAACTGAGAGCCCTAGAGTTTATCTGGCAATTCTAACCTAAGGAAACCCTTTAAGAGCTGGCTTTTCTCTCAGAAAGCCTTCCCTAGTGCCCTCCTTCCACCCTACTGCCAACCACAGCACTTTGTTAGCACTTGTAATAAAGTAAGTAAACATCCTAACATTTGGTGATATCTATGTCTTCCTACTAAGTTGTAACATAAACACTTTGTCTTATTCCTCAAGTTCAAGGATTTAGCATTTGCACTTGGGTGAAGGAGTGGGAGATTTTGTTTTATTTATTTATTTTCTTGAGACAGAGTTTCACTTTGTCTCCCTGGGTAGACTGCCATGGTATCACAGCTCACAGCAACCTCAAACTATAGCTAAATAGCTCAAGCTATTCTCTTGTCTCAGCCTTACAAGTAGCTGGGACTACAGGTGCCCACCACAACACCCGGCTATTTTTCAGTAACAAAGGGATCTCACACTTACTCAGGCTGGTCTCGAACCTGTGAGTTCAGACAAACCACTTGTCTCGGCCTCCCAAGTATTGGGATTATGGGCATGAGCCACCATGCCAGTCTCAGAGGTTTTGTTTTAAAAGTAGACAGAAAGCCCATCTAGAAATGCTTTATAAACCACACTTGGGGAGAGGCCCAGTGGCTCATGCCTTGGAGAGGCAAGGTGGGAGGATCCTTTGAGCCCAGGACCAGCCTAAGCAAGAGTGAGATCCCATCTCTGCTAAAAATAGAAAAATTAGCCAGGCATTGTGGCAGGGATCTATTGTCCCAGCTACTTGGTAGGAGGCTGAGGCTGGAGGATCACTTGAACCCTGGAGTTTGAGGCTGCTGTGAGCTAGGCTTGCCCAACCACACCTTAGCCTGAGGCAACAGAGTGAGATTCTGTCTCAAAAAAAATTTTTTTTAAAAGCCACACTTGGAAATCTGTATTTAAATTATAAGCAATGGAGAGCCATTGGAAAGTTTTCAGACCTGGGATGGCGTGATTTCATTTAACTTCTAAAGAGACTGGGTGGATGACCTTGTGGAGAGTGAAATGAAGACTACAATCAGTTAAGAAGGAAAGACTTGGGCGGTGCCTGTGGCTCAATGAGTAGAGCGCTGGCCCCATATGCCAAGGGTGGTTGGTTCGAACCCCGCCCTGGCCAAACTGCAACAAAAAAAAATAGCCCGGCGTTGTCATGGGCGCCTATAGTCCCAGCTACTCGGGAGGCTGAGGCAAGAGAATTGCCTAAGCCCAAGAGCTGGAGGTTGCTGTGAGCTGTGATTTCATTGCATTCTACTGAGGGCAACAAAGTGAGACTCTTTGTCTCTTAAAAAAAATAGGAGGAAAGACTCCCCAGAGAGGAAATAAGAGCCTGAATTGGGCAACAGTGGTGAAAAATGAGAATGGGAAAGGAATTTTAGGGTTATTTCTAAAGTACAATCAGTAGAACTTGGGATCAATTGGGCATAAAGAATAAAAGGGAATGAATGAAGATTTCCTTAATGGCAGGCAAGAATACAGTTTTAGAAGGTCTGGACGGGAGAGGTATTTGGTGGAATCATCACTGAGCACTTGATAATGGATGAAATTAGCCAGAGAGACTGTATAAAATTAAAATAGGTAGGAATCTGGCAAATGCCAGTTTGCAGGATATGTGTTTGTTATAAGTGAACTAAAGAAGAGGCATGTGGTTGAATGAGCCGAAACTAAACACTGGCTTGGAAAAGGAATAGTTGAGTCACTAATCTGACCCTGCTGCTGTATATCCAGAAATGTTTGTATAAATAGGAAGCGTCATTGGTTTTATTTATTTTTTTTATTGACACCATCTTTGACTCCCTGAATGAATATCACTTAACCCGTTTCTAACACCTGCATGTTTCATCAGGATTTGCTAGACTAATTGAATATAGTGGGTGAAGTACTTCGAATCGCATGGAAGGGGAAAAAAGTCATGAAAATTTGGACACAAAGTCAGATTATTGTCGATGATGATGTTAAAAAGTAATCTGATTTGGGGCACTAAATCAGATAATGGTTGATGATGACATTAAAAAGTAATTCCTTCTAAGAATCTTCAAAGCAGCACCATTTTTATGGACAGTACTTGCATAAATATACCACAGTTCCAACTAAAGGCTTCTAATGGTTTTGGAAGTGAAAAGCTGGTAAGAATCAGTTTGGGAGGCACCACAAAATAGCATTTCCCTCATGGATATCTAAATAACAATGACAAAGGTCTTTTGAAATCTTAGAACAGGAGAACATCTGTTAGCCAATACCCCAATTCTGATGGGTAAAATTCACAGCTGACAGATTACTCTCTAGATTGGGATCCTCAAAATTTTTGCTCATGGATCCACTGCAAGAATTTTGAAAATTATGTACCCTCGCCCACATTTTAAAGTTGACATCTTAAACTTTATGTTATAGGTCTAAATAGTTACAAATGGTATAAAATTGATATTTTTATTTTAAAACATTGTAGCATCACTTTTTAGGGGTCCAGTGGAATCTAAATACATAGAGATTTGATTCCCACCAGTATCTGTTTTTTAAAAAATACACAAATAAGCTCATTTTAACTGGTAGAAAGTTTATTTTCTCTTTAAGTCATTTTCTATCCCACTTACTCCACAGAACTTTATTCTAATGTAATACATTAATACTTTAAAGATTTTTTAATCAATTATCCTACTATACTTCTCTATAACATATTTATAAATTTAAAATATTTTGCATTTTCTTCAACCATATGATCTTGACTGCTTACATCTTTTTTCTAGTATGAATAATAGTTACTAGGATTAGACATTTGTTCAACACAACATTTATTCATTAAAAGTTTGATAAACAAAAGTCCAGGTAAGGTGGCTCAGGCCTGTAATCCCAGCCTTCTGGGAGGCCCAGGCAGGTAGATGGCCTGAGCTCACAGGTTTGAGATGAACCTGAGCAAGAGCAAGACTCCACCTCTAAAACTAGCTGGGCATTGTGGCAGGGGCCTGTAGTCCCAGCTACTTGGGAGGCTGAGACAAGAGAATTGCTTAAGCCCAAGAGTTGGAGGTTGCTGTGAACAGTGACGCCAGAGCACTCTACCAAGGGTGACACGGTAAGACTCTGTCTCAAAAAAAAAGTGTGATGAACAAGTGAATATAAAAAATAAAATTTTCTTAAAATCACATCTCTTCGTGAAACTGAGGAGCTTTTAAAGATTCATTGACCTGTAGATGAATATTATATATTACTAGAATGAGACACTATTCAATATTGACTTTATTCCTGTTTTTCATTTTTAATAAGAAAACTCATACACATAGTTAAGTAACGGAAGTAGTTTTATCATCCACATACATCAGTGTCCTCATGTATTTGAACTTCCACAGAGATACATGGCAAATATCACGTACTACTACATTGTCGAGAACTGTTTCTAATTATTTAACTTGCTTAGGTTCTCCTTTAATTTTATTGAAGCCAAAAAATTGAAAACAACTTAAATTGCAGAAGAATTATTTTTATTCAATGCTTGGAGTTGTTCACTTTTTACAAGACCAACAATGATTGTTTTTTCTAGTTAACTCCATAATTGCTGCCCTGGAGGTATTGCTATTTTGGGATAATTCATAGAGAAATATAGATGAAGGTTGTCTTTTTCCCTTAAGATGGGAGATGATGGTTTGGGGATGCTGTTCCCTATGGCAGATTCATTCTCAAATCGGGTATAGGGGAGAAAGCACTGCAGAAAGTGTATACGCAGATTGAGCAGTGTAAAAACAAATTATTCATAAGAAAACTAAGTTGATGGCTCGGCACCTGTGGCTCAAGTGGCTAAGGCGCCAGCCACATACACCTAAGGTGGCAGGTTCAAATCCAGCCCAGACCCGCCAAACAACAATGATGGCTGCAACCAAAAAATGGCCAGGCATTGTGGCAGGTGCTTGTGGTCCCAGCTACTTGGGAGGTGGAGGCAGGAGACTCACTTGAGCCCAGAAGTTGGAGGTTGCTGTGAGCTGTGATGCCACAGCACTCTACCCAGGGTGACAGCTTGAGGCTCTGTCTCAAAAAAAAAAAGAATGAATGAAAACTAAGTTGATTGCTTTGAAAATGGCTGGTTGCTTTGAAAATTGATGACAACTAGGTGCTGCAAACACTACAGAAAAATGAAAAATCATTAAAATGTTAAGGATTTTGCACCACTTTTCTTGGAAAATGACTTCAAATGCTATTTCATTTTAAGTCACAACTAAATATTTTGTATAACCCTTGATTTATGCAATGATAATTAACACCGATTAGGAGGTTACCATGTGCCAGGGCCTGTCCTAATTAAAAATAGATACATGAGTCAGTCCTCATGACAGCCACATGAAGTACGTGTCCTATCCTCCCCATTTTACAGATAAGGAAATTGAGACAGAGAATGTAACTTGTTCAAGATCACATAGTTAATAAGTGACACAGCCAGAAAGCTTGCTTCAGAGCCTGTGTTCTACATAAGTAAGCCTCTACTCTGAGACCGTAGCCTAGATTATATTTATATTTTGAGTTAAAAATGAAATGTTTAATGTCCATATATATAGCATTTTTATGATTTTCCTCTTTAATAAATGTTTTTGATTAACCAACCACCTGGTTAACTAACCAAGTCAGTGTGTTAAGAAGTTTTCAATGGACTATAAATGTAAAATAATAATCATTTTTAGCAACTATAACCCAGAAATTATGTGGGACATCTTTAAATTTCCAAAAACTGTGTAGTCAGTTTGATTACAAAAGCCTAATCATTGTACACATGGGAAAAGTGGATATTAAAAAAGTCTTAAGCATCTCTGAACAAACCTGTAACCAATTAAAATTTTTAACCAAGTATTATTAATATATGTTTCTCTCATTTCATTATACCTTTAAAAAACAATCTTCAGAATACCTTTAGGCACACCATGGAGTAAAGTTAATAATATAAATATCAGTACATTACATTTTAATTAAACAGGCAATTAAACGCCTATGCAGCGTCTAATGCAAAACATCTGGGATGACTTTGCATCCTCTCTACCCAACTTCCACTCCTTCCACAATCCCTGGCTTTCGTTCATGTCTAAGACATTCAGACCATGAGCATCTGCATATTTTCTTTCTTTTTATATAAAAGAATACCAAGCTTCCTTTTCTAGTTCCTTAAAGTTACCACATCAGTCCAAAATGAACTTAATCTTATCAACCATCTTCTGCAGCCCAGATTCTGTGTTAGACTCTGAAGGCAGAGCGGTGAGCACAGGAGAAAGTACTTCCTTCCTCACCGCTCTTACAGTCTGGAAGAGGATGTAAGCAGATGAACCACGGTCACAGCGCCGTGTGGCAAGTGATTCAGGAAGGGTGGTGACCACACCGTGTGCACGGGCATGGGAGTTAATGAGCCTTGGAGAACGCCAGCCTTTGTGCTGTAAGTCCCTGACCTCTGCCTGGCTGGCTCAGTGACTGTGCTGCTCTCCTTGACTAGCTTCGTGACTGAGATTGATGGGACTAACCAGCAGGCAGTTGCTGATTAACCTTCTGAATGGTGGTGACTGACCAGATAGCTTTGGCCCCAGCTTTTGGGTTTTCCCTTCTAGATGAGAAAGTGGGGGCTGTAGTCAAAAAAAGTACTTTCTTTTATTTCCTTCTTTTCCCTTGAGTGGAATAAGAGGAGACTCCCGCTGATTTCCTGTAGCCCCCATGCCCGTGGCTTTGGCAGCTTTCGCTGCTGTGAAGAGAAATGACCGTCCTAAGGCAGAGGAGCAGCCCTTTTCCTGATGCTAAGGGGTTCATAGTGTAGGAAGTTCCTATGACTCCAAAACAGAGGCTGTGCCGTAAACTGGTCTTAAAAATTGACCTCGCACTTAAGCATAGCCTATGTGCAAATATTTATGAAAAGAAAGTTCAGAAGTTCTCTTATAGTTTGCATGACCTTGGCTGTGAAACTTTGAGAACGGGTAATAAAAAGGAAAGAAAGCAGAAATGGCTTTTGGCTGGGGCTGCAAGCCATGGAGCTGACTTCTATGGGAGGTGGGGCCCAGAAATATAAATCTCTTTGTACAGGGAGCTTGTCAACTTCAGACTCAACCTGGACTGAGGCTGTTGACCCAGGAGTCACATCTGGGTAATGGGAAACACCCCGGGGCATCGCCAGCAGGAGGCGGTAGTGTCCTGTGAAATGCATGGATGTGAGAGGCAGGCTAGCAGACTCGATTGTAAATCCTGGCTTTGCCATTTAATAGCCATGTGACCTTGCACAAATTAGCAGCTTTAAAGCTCTTCACTTTCTCCTTGTGAGGATGAAATGAGACGACGTGTATGGATTATCAGACCAGCGTTTGCATCCCATCAATCTTAGTTCCTTCCATTACAGCTAAGAGAAATGATTTCCTGAGTTCACACAGCTAGTTATGCAGAGACCAGTCCAGGGCTGGAAGGCAGACTCAGTGCTCAGTCTGAAGTGTGCTCATTTCTCATGTGCTCAGTAACCTGCTTCCTCTCGCTGCAGCCATGACCTGCTTTCTCCCGGCTCTCAGCTCTTAACACATGTCCTAAAAACAGAGCGACAAACATCCACATGAAACATCCATGAATTAGCTGAAAGCTTTGATGCGAAGGGAGAAAATGCCCTCCCAAATTTATAGGAGCAGAAGCCAGTCTGAGTACACGTGGAAGAGGCCAAATCTGCTATTTACAAGATGAGCGGGAGCTCCTTTGCCCTGGCTCCTTAAAGCTTTGTGATAATTGACCTCTGTCACATGCTGAAAAGCGTAACCCTGCCATTATTGGCATGGTAACTAACAGTTATGTGTGTACTAATCAGTAGTTATTGTTACTTCTATCTTTTCCGGAAGCTTTTTGTGGAAACTTGTTAAACTCTAACACTGGTACCACCACATGTAACACGCTGGGTAGTCTTTGATGCTAATCAAGATGTCACTAATGACTTCCTCTGTTGATCTGAAGCCTCAGTAAATTGTTATCCAAGAGGAACCAACAATAATGTACAGAGTGCTTGCTCTGTGCAAAAAATGACTAAGTCACTGAAGAACACAAAGATGAAGACAGTGTAGCCACCACCAACCAGAAGCTTACAGCTGGGGAAGAGGAACAGACACGTACTGTACATGAAAGCCAAATACAGAACTGTACAAAAATTATATCAGTTACAGTTGGTGCAGTAATACTGAGTATCAAAGCATTCCAGACAATGCATTGAAATAAAGGCTATGTTTTCTTACTAATTCATACACAGGTTGGTTGGGGGTGAGATGGTCTCAACTGGACTTGGCAGAGCAGGGCTGGGTTCAGGCTTTTTCCACATGCCTTTCAGCCAGTTGGGACTGGCAAGCTAGCCGGGGCGTGTTCTGCTAATAATGATGGGAGAAGTGTGAGGGGGGCAGAGAGAGACCTGTGTGACAGAAGGCCTACATTTGGACTGGTATACCATCCCTGAGTCTGCACAATATCACGGCTGAAGCAAGTCCCCCAAAATGGGGCAAGAATGTTCTACCTATAGCAGGAGAAAGTACAATGTCAGCTGACAAAGGGCTTGGGACACAGGGGAGTTAGATCCTAGGATGAACACTGCAGACTACCACAGTAAGACAATGGATGTCCAAAGTATTAGGGACACAATCTACAGATTAAGAAGTTTGTATGGAGGAATCAGTGTTACTTTCTGGAAAACATGGCATTTGAGATAACCTTGAAGAATTTCAATAAGCTAAACTTTGGGCATTCTAGATACAGTGTGGGTACCATAAAGAAAATCATAAACAATAACAGCTTCAATAAGGTGATGAAAATTTAAGGAGTGGCCAAAGCCCCAGAATAGGGGATCACTAGAAGGTAAAAATGAAGACCAGGAAGGCACATGGTAGCAGTTCTTAAACATTTTGGCTTCATCGAGAATGTGTTGAATGATAAGAAATTTTACCTAGAAAAATGCACATGTGCACACTTGAATACTTGTATGCTGTTTCAGCCCTGTAAATAGATGAAAGGAGACAATTCTAGATTGGAATCAGCTCATGCATGGCCTTGAATGTCATGCACGCCAAGAGGTTTAGCCTTCATTCAGCAGGTTCTATGGAGTCACCAAAGACTTTTGGTTTAGAGCTGAAGAAAATTCAGGATGAGATCTAAATTTCAGCAAGATGGCATAGGGGGCAGTTTGAAGAATTGATTAAAGAAAGAAAGAAGAAGAAAACCTAGAGGTAGGTAGACCAGCTAGCCAACCAATAATAATCCCAACAAGAAGATAGTACCTACGAAAGAGGATATAAAAGGCAGGGATTGTATTGGGAAAACTCACAGAAACAGAATAGAGAGAACCTGGCATTCACATTGGCAGAGAAGAAGAGGGAGGCAGCAGAGGTTTCTGTGTCATTCTCTGTCAAATGTCACAATGTCCTGAGACGCAGATATTCCTGTTCCCATTAACAGTTGAGAAAATTGAGCTACAGAGTCAGTAGCAAAACAAGATTTCAGCCCTGTTTGCCAGGCTGTACCATCTCTGCCCCACTCTATCCTACTGCCAAGGTGTAATCTCACTGCCTCCTCAGTGCCCAACACAAACTTGCCCATCGAAGGAACCAAGGAGCATTTACAGAGGAAATAATAGAAGGAACAGGTGGTTCTGTGTGTATGTGAATGGTGTGGTGACACATCAGGAGAGGTGAACATCTTCTCACGGTGATGAGTGACAGTCCTACAATTATTGCTGTGACCACAAAGTGATAGGTGGACTAGAGTTGGACTTAAGACATTTCACACATCCATTTTCCACTTAAACCTTTCCCTGCCAGGGTTTTACATGAGCTAAAAGTGTCAGAGAAGCTTTAAATACTGAAGTTATTTAAAGAGTACGGAGTGCCTTTGCAACTTAAAAATGGAAGTGTGACAAAGTTTGAGCAGTGTTTTAATTGCCCTTTCTTAGTTTTCCCTGAGGCAGATAAACCAAACCAGCAGAGGAAGCTGACAGTGAAGAACCGCAAGTAACAGATCTTGCAGATCGGCACTTAGGTATGGCTCCTGACAGCACATGCCTTCCGCGTAGTATCTCATATAAAGCCCCTGATGCATATTCTAATCCCAGTTTGAATAGATTCTCGAGTTCTTGTTTTCAGATTTTTAAGAACAAACGTGCAATCCTAAGGATACAGAACAGAGACCTGTGCCAAAAAATGTTATCTGTGTTGCTTTTAATTCCTAAGTTATGAACAAAAACAGTTTAAATGACTCAAAATGTATTAGTAGAAGTTTTCTCAACATGCAATTAGACATCTGTCCAAAAACTCCTTCCTGTGGATCAGGTCCTATCAAAATATAC
Source organism: Galagoides demidoff (assembly GCA_963574575.1). NCBI lineage: Eukaryota > Metazoa > Chordata > Mammalia > Primates > Galagidae > Galagoides > Galagoides demidoff. Next base: position 1,241 of record CAUYQV010015516.1, on the reverse strand, counting down.
TTCCTATCCACAATCAGTATCAGTCTGCAGTATTTAAGAATGGTGAATGTCTTCTTGAATACTTGGGCTCCAGATGCTGGAAGTCTAAGAGAAGATTTAGGTGATCCAGGGATAAAGGGTTTTAGATGAACTATGACTCCCTTTATGAAGTGACCTTGTTTCCTTTTGTTCTACCAAGGGAAGTAAGTGGTTTAGAAAGCAGTGTGAGGCCAAGACATGGTGGCTCACATCTGTAATTCTAGCAGTCTGGGAGGTCAAGGTCAGAAGATCACTTGAGGTCAGGAGTTCAAGACCAGCCTCAGCAAAGCAAGACCATATCCCTACTGAAAATAGAAAAATTAGTTGGGCATAGTGGTGCACACCTGTAGTTCCAGCTACTTGGAAGGCTGAACCAGGAGGATTGTTTGAGCCCAGGAGTTTGAGGTTGCAGTTAGCTTGGCTGAGGCCACAGCACTCTAGCTAGGGCAACAGAGCCAGACTCCTGTCTCAAACAAAAACAAACAAAAAAAAGTAACTAGCCTAGACAGAAGGAGATTGATCCTACTGAATGTTGGGAAGAATCTAAAAGTTTCTTGACTTATGAACACTTAAAGCCTTTGAAGTTAAACTCATGTAGTTCCAATGTCAGGTGATTTTGTTTAATTCTCCACTCCTTAGTGTTTATATTATAATAAAGAATGAAAGCAATTAGATTGTGTCCAGAGAGCCTTTCTGAAGGTGGTAGTAGAACAGGAGTCCCCAGTCTCTTGTCTTCACCTGTTCACCTCTGCCTCACACTCAGTAGTTCTTAACTCAACTGGTTCTTAGAGTCTCCTGGGAAGTTTTAAAAATATCAATATCAGTGCTCCAGCCCCTACCCCAGACATTCTAATTTAATCAGCCTGGGGTGGAGCCAAGCATCTATATTATATTTTTTTCACTTTTGCTTTTAATTTAGTGTATTTGATTATAAGTTATCAACTTATTTTCATAACGATTATTTATTTTTTTTAATTGTTGGGGATTCATTGAAGGTACAAGTGACCAGGTTACACTGATTGTATTTGTTAGGTGAAGTCCCTCTTACAACCGTGTCTTGCCCCCAAAAGGTGTGTCACACGCTAAGACTCCATACATACATATTAATCAGAATAAAACAGTTATAGACATGCCTTATCCTCTACCAATAGACAACTTGTATTATTTTAGATTTTATTGCTTCTATTTTTAAAATAATTTCTTTTACCATTTTCTAAAAGTCA
>CAUYQV010015514.1:0-18352 GCA_963574575.1 Galagoides demidoff | reverse complement strand
CGGCTCGGTGCCTGTGGCTCAAGCCACTAAGGTACCAGCCACATACATCTAAGCCGGCGGGTTCGAATCCAGCCTGGGCCTGCCAAACAACAATGATGGCTGCAACCAAAAAATGGCTGGGCGTTGTGGTGGGCACCTGTGGTCCCAGTTACTTGGGAGGCGGAGGCAGGAGACTCACTTGAGCCCAGGAGTTGGAGGTTGCTGTGAGCTGTGATGCCATGGCACTTCACCCAGGGTGATAGCTTCAGGCTCTGTCTCAAAAAAAAAAAAAAAATATATATATATATATATTTTTTTTTACTTGAATTAAAAATATATTTATTCGAAATGCAAAATATGACCATTCCTGATAATACAACATTTCATGTGAAGCATATTTATGTGTGCATATTAAACATAAGAATTTAAATTTTTTGCACACATTAATTGGTTGTGAGACCATTCCCTGTTATAGGGATTCATATTTCCTAATTTTAAGAGTGTCTACAGTCAGTTAAGTTTAGGAAAATTGGGTTCTAATCTCTTTATTTTAAATTTGAGGACTCAGAGAAGTGGCTGCCCTGAGTCACCGCGAGGTGCCATAAGGTTGGTGCCAGACTCCCCTGTCCCTCTGCTTGTGTAGCCCTTGCTCTGCTGTCCCCAGGGCCACCAAACCTCGTGGCCTTACTTGGGGGACTTGGCTTGTTTTCTTTCAGCCTTTCTGGTCATGTCTTTTTTTGCTGTTGCATTAAAATAACGACAACAATTACCGGCACCAGTGGACACCAATCCCTTCTGACTCCAGGCTGACCCCAGAGTGTCGGGCTGTGTCTGTGCCTGGGACGGGTTCCATGAGAGACCTCGCCTCGGCAGTGAGGTCATCTGGATGCAAGGGAGGCGTGTCCTGGGCGAGCATGGTGACTTACACAAGGGAGGCTGTGGTATCAGTTCTGGTCACCCACGGGGGGACGGCACGTGCTCTGGGTGACGTGGGCCGGCCTCCCCGCCCCAGTGTCACAGCACCGCCGGCCCCGGCCTTCTTCCGGAGTCAGGCATTTTTGCCCAGTGAATACAGCTTTGGCATAGCTCTCCACAACTCCCCTCCTCTACCCCGGGGAAGTGAGACATATTCTACAGAGATGCTTTTTTCCCTCCCCTCACTGAACTGCACAATTTTTTCCTGGTGAGGTATCTGCACCAATCCAAGTGAACCTGAGGTCATTTTCTCCCCAGTCTGCCTTTATCTAAGGGCACAGGGCTTCCTGTCTGATGCTCGTCACCGACTGGACTGCTGTCCCCTGTCCTGTGGCACTGGGTGTGCAGTGGACTCAGTCCACAGCTCTTATAAGAAATGACGGCCAACACTGTGGCCCTGCATCATCTGATTCAAACCCCAACTACAAGCCCCTCAGTGAGCACCTCATTACTCAAACCCTGACCCAGGTCTGCCTGTCGTCAGTGGCACAGACTCACCTGTCCTAAAGTTGATGTGTCCAGCCCGTATGGAAATTATTTGGCAATGTGAAGAAACCGATCAGGCTACGAAACACTTTGATGCCAACTTTAAAAAATGCACATTCCCCCACAAGGTTAAGAGCCTAAGAGAGGTTGTAGCTAAAGATTTGAAAGGCAATTGTTCTACAATAATATTTGAAACCAAGGAAGGAGGTGCACTCTCCTGGGTGAGAGCATTAAGAGGGCCTTGGATTTATTTATTCATTTTATTTTTTTATTCTTTTTTTTTTAAATTCATTTTATTAGTATGGGGTCTTCCTGTCATGTCACTCAGGCTACAGTGCAGTGGCACAATCATAGCTCACTGTAGCCTCAAACTCCTTGACTCAAGTAGTCCTTATGCCTCAGCCTCTTGAATAGCTGGGACTAGGATCTTGCTATGTTGTCCATGCTGGTCTGAAATTCCTGGCCTCAACCGATCCTCCCACCTTGGCTTCCCAAAGTGCTGGGATTATAGGCACGAACCACCAGGCTTGGGAGGCCTTGGATTTCGAGTAAGAAGGTCTGAGTCTCTAGCATGTTAATGGGTCATTGAGCCCAAGCTGGCAAAGGGCTTAAGGAAAGTGGGGAGCTCGGCTGGGAGCAGCAGAGATTTGAAACCTGAAGAGGCAACAGGGCCAGGGAAGGCTTCATACACAGTTATCCCCCCATCCATGACAGATGCATCCCAAGACCCTCCAGTGAATGCCTGAGACCATGGATAGCACCAAACCCTATTTATACTATGCTCTTTCCTATACATACTCATCTATGATAAAGTTTAATTTAAAACTTAGTTCTAGTAAGAGATTAACGACAACAATAATAAAATAGAATACTAGTAACAATATAAAAGTTATGTGAATGTGGTCACATATCTTTCTCCCTCTCAAAATACATTGTATGTCACCGTCCTGTGCCACAGGTAACTGAAACCACGAGTTGGGGAGAGGGCTGCTGGGACTCGAGGCTAGGAAGGAAGGTGGCGTGGGGAGTGGGTGGTATTCTGAGTCGTCAGGAAGGTAGGGATCTTTCCCCACACTGGATGGCATGGTCCTCCAGGTTGCCACATCACCCCTGGGATGTCTGGTGATCATGCTCGCAGGTGAGAGGCTTCGTTCCACACCTCTGTGCAGACGCTGCTCACAGGGGTCGCAGCCAGCTTTGTGCAGCAGCTGTCATTACCGAGCCCTTTCACAGACACCGTCACATCTTCACACATGTCAGATCCTGTGAGAGGGGCAGGGGCAGGGCAATATCCAATTCACAGATAGGAAACAGAGTCCCAGAGAGGCCAGGTGGCCTTCCTGAGGTCACAGTGTTTCTCACTAATACATGAGGGAACCCAACAAAGATAACCAGAATAGGATCCAGGTTCCAGGCCAGCCGCAGCAGCTGAAACCTACAATCCCAGCACTTAGAGATGCTGAGGCAGGAGGGTCACTTGAGCCCAGGCGTTTCAGGCTGCAGGGAGCTATGATCACACACTGCACCCTAGCCCAGGCAATAGCATGAGACTTGTCTCAAACAAAGAAAAACAAACAAACAGAAAAACGAATGAGGGTCCAGCCAGGGCACCATGGAGCACGGGTCTCTGTCCCCCTGGCCACCTGTCAGCAGCCACGCAGATGGCCAGGCCAGCCTCTCCCGGGAGGCGGCTCTAGGGAAGGCAGGTTGTTGATGTTTTCGTCTGCCCTGCTGCCCACAGAGCCTGCCCCACAACAGAGATGCGGTGGTTCCTGTTGTGGCAGGCTGGCGTGCCGCGTGGCTTCCTGGGGCCCATGCCACCTGCCATCCCCATGGCTCAGTCCTCCAGGCAGAGCTGGCAAGCAGGGTTCCTGTCTCTGTGGAATGTGAGACTTTGCACAGTACTTCCTCCTGCCTGCCTCACTCACTAATGAGAGAGAAGACCCTTCCGACCTCCTCCCACTGCCCCACATCTCTCCCTGGGCCTCTCGGCTCCCACCCCTGTGCAGAAGCCCCCAGCCCAGCCACAGGAATTGCTGGTCTCAGTGGCCACAGTCTCCTGGCGGGCAGGAGGGAGCGTGCGGACGGAAGGTGCAGGCACACTGGCACCAGCACTCACACCGCCTCCGCCCTGGAGGGCTGGGGACACATCACTCTTTTTCCATCCTCAGAGATGCCCCTGGCCAGAATCCATGAAATTGTCCCTGCAGATGCCATGAGCCTCCTGGCCTGCGTTTAGCACCAGGGTGCCAGAGCCAGAGGCCGTGGTGCTCCAAGGTGGGGTGGCTTCCTGCTCACAGGGCCAGGCTGGGGAAGCTGCTTTGGCCAAGCAAGGCAGGAGGGACACATCTGGAATGAATCTGCCCAAAGGCTCTAGTATCCTGGCATTGGCACCGTCCAGAGGTCAAACCGGGCTGCGGCCATCGGCCACAGGCTACTGAGCAAGCCACTTGGTTCTGGGAGCCATTTTCCTCATCTGCGAAATGGGGATGCAACCCGGAGTGACCCATTTCCGAGGGGACTTTACAGCAGATGATCCCTTAGGGCACATGGCTATGCAAGTGCAGTTAATATTATTCCTAGGAAGTAACTTCATAAAGTGTCCAGGCCAGGAAGGAGAGTTGGGACAGAGGAGGAAGAAGGGGGGTGCAGCTGCCTCTCCACGTCCAGCTCCGTGGGACTGGGTTCAGGCCACCAGGCCCGTCCAGCTGTGCTAGTGGGGTTGACAGTATGTGAGGGGGTGGGGGGCGGCAGTGCAGGGAGCAAAGGGCTCAAAAGGCTGAGCTGGACCAGTTCCCTGAAGCCCACCCCCAACAGGAAGTGGCACCTGAGTGCTGAATTCCCACCACCCATGCAGCAAAGGAAGCTGCCCCTGAAGTGGCCCTCCAGCAGGGGCCCTCCAGCTGGGAGCCGGCACAGACCAAACACCAATGTTTACTGATGTGCTTAAGTCACTGCCCCGCCCTGCCAAAAGGAGAGCGTGTTTCAATCGATGGTGCAAACTTCCTCAACCCCTACAGGAGACGTCAGGGGCCGCATTAGCCATCAGGGTGAACCTGCTCCTCCCTGGGGCAGAAAACACTGCAGGATCCCAGGAACCTGTGTTCTTACTTCCCAGAGGTTTCAGGGCCATGCCCCCCACCCCGTGTCTTGGGCGTGGCTGCCATTAGCAGATGCACCCCTCTGTGATACTTGGGGTTCTCTGTGCTGTGCCCCTATGAGGTGGTGCAGTGAGGAGGGGCTGCTTCCGGGGGTTGCCGCCTGTCCAGGTTTCAAGCATTTCACCATCGCTGGCTCCCTCGACCTGACTATAATTTGGAAAATTATTTTTATTGCTTCCTTAAAGGGAGAATCACATCACCACAGGGACTACCAATAGCCGTGTCTGACAGCACTCCCTGTGAGCAGGCAACACATGTGTCTGCTGTCCCTAGAGGTGGATGCTGTGACTGTCCCCATGTTGCAGCTGAGCAAAGAGAGAGCTGAAGTCATTTGTCCTGTGTTGCACAGCTGCCCAGCGGCAGGGCCAGGGTAAATCCAGCTGGACTTGGGAGTCCACCGTGCGACTCCTCGTTGTAGAGACAGGATGAACTCCCCGACGAGACTTTCCTGGAGAGAACCAAGGGCTGTCAAAAAGGGAGGCACTTCAGGCCAAAGGTGGGAAGCCACATAAAAAGGCCAGGGCTCTCCCAGGTGCGGGCACCCGATGGCCACAGGAGCCACCAGAGCAGAGCAGGGCAACTGGGAGGCTGGGCCGGTGGGTCTTTGTTCTCCATTTGTCCCCCTCTCTCCACACAACAGCTCCTCTCTGGAGCACAGCGCTCCATGCCATGGGGACCCGAGACCTTACAGCCTCAGGCTCGAGTTCTTACAACTCAGGACCAAACAAAGACCCTGGGCCCAGCCTGGGTCCTGTGTCTACCTGTGGGGAGAAGGGGAAGGGGCATGTTATCAGCAGAAGCAATAGAGGGCTTCTGGGAAGACAAAAATCGTGAGCACCACACAGTACTGCCCAGGAGCATGCACCTGTCTCTCTCTGCCTTCAGATCCTCGGACCTTATTCCCACGAATGGGAAGGGACTCTCATACTCCCAAAGCCAAGTGTAGAACCAATCAGGTTTGGAGACACAGAGCCGGGAGAGGCCTTAGATTTCCATTGGTATAGCCTTTTCTTTTCCATTTTCTCCAGACCCGGAGGTGCTCAACTCAGTAGAAATGGAACAAGAGCCTGGGTCTCCTGTACCCAGCCCAGGGCTCTCTCTAGAGAGAGACGTAAACCTCGCTGCTTCCACAGAGTCAGATCAGACGACGGTAAGCGTGGCTACAGGGGGAGATGCTGTCTGTCTGGAGAAAGGCTTGGTTACTCCACTAAGCAAGGTGGAAGGAGGCCAGTGTAGTTCCCTTCTCACTTCATCCCAAACTGATTCGATCACTTGTCAAAATCTGACCTTTACTCCTGACTGTGTAAGTCTTCCTCAGACAGTACTTTGCGAGGGTCCCCCGCAGTTCTCCTGTCCCCAGAATCTGTTCTCCAGTTCTGGGAGGTCCTGGGAGCCATCCTCAGGAACATTCAGCAGTGTGGGTGAATCTCGTATAGGACGTCAAGATTTTCATGATCAGCTAAGGCGCCAGCCATGTACACCTAAGGTGGCGGGTTCGAATCCCCAGCCCGGGCCGCCAAACAACAATGACGGCTGCAACCAAAAAATGGCCGGGCGTTGTGGCGGGCGCCTGTGGTCCCAGCTACTTGGGAGGCGGAGGTAGGAGACTCGCTTGAGCCCAGGAGTTGGAGGTTGCTATGAGCTGTGATGCCATGGCACTCTACCCGGGGGATAGCTTGGGGCTCCCTCTCAAAAAAAAAAAAAAAAAACTTTATCTTTCTTATTTTTGTTTTCCTCTGGTTCACCCCTTGGAAGGATTCTTTTGAAAGTCTAAGACTCCTCACTGCATCATACTGGAAAATGTATGTATACCTTCACAGAGTGGAAGTGATTGGAGCTAGAAATGAATGGTGGTACGCACATGTTCACAGATACAAGACCAGGCAGTTACATTTGTGAACTTGCCCTAGAACAAGTGCTAATACCTCATTGCTGAATAGCACTGTGATCGTCTTCAAAGAACTCCCTTTCATGCCAGTGCCGGTCCACCGTTCAAAGTACCTTTTCTAGGACGAGTTCCCAAATTGAACTGTCCAACATTGTAGGCATATGGAATTTCAGCATGATCCTTACAGTTCTTTAGATGTGGCAGGCTGGGGGAAAGTTGTACTTGAGAACATCATAACTCTAGGCCTCCCCGGAATAGTCCTATCAACTGGACCTACATGGCAGGAACGTGAACTAAAGGCTCAGGTGATTAACCTTTTTTCATTTCTCCTTTTCTCACTCATCACTGTAATATGAATGATTTATCAGACTTTTAAGAAGGCCCTCATTTGGGGAAACAGAAGGGTCATAAATTACAACACCGTCTTTGTCATTTCCTGTAAGACTCTTTTGCCATCTTAGAGAACAGAGTAGCTTCTTTCTTTTTCACAAATTCAATGAATAAGTGTGCTGTCAGAAGGGCTGTAAAGACTGGAACCTCAGAGGTCTCTTACTCATTTAGAAACCGCTCTTGCAGTAAGTGTAAAAGCAGGAACTACATCCCAATCTCTGGTTCATCTATCCCCTGTAAAAAAAACACAAGCTAAGGTACCTATTTCAAAGCTGTGAAACCGTAGCTGACCTTGGAGGGTATGGTACTTTTTAGTACAATGAAGCAGTTTCTCTTTACACACAAGGCTAGTGGAAAGAGCATTTGCTATAGCCAGATAAGAAGTAATCTTTTGGCTATGGTTCAGATGGATTTGAAAAATATGATTTTCTTGGAATAAAAATGAATCCCTTAACTGTTTTCCCTGCTGCCACCACAGCATTAGCAGTGATTTACAGCAGCGTGTTGCCTAAATTTCCATCTGCATATTCCTTGGAAAGGGTAACATTTATGGTGATGCATGTGCAAATGAGTAACATCAGGACTTGTTTGCTTTCTTTCCCACCTACAGACAGTCAGATTTTCTTACCTGCAATGCACAGAATCAGTTTGCTTGGTATATAAGATGCTGTGGTGAAAGTCCCAGTGCCTCTTAGAAGCTGGCTGCTTGGGAAACTTTCGGGAATGTATTATAGGTAAAACACCAGAAGACAGCATTTGAGTGACATCAAGTGAGTGGCAGTTTATTGGCTATTCTGTCAGAACGGTCAAAGGCTTTTACTTTTTAAGTAAGTATGCGGGGAAATTTTTCCTGGTTATGCCAGTTCAGATTAAGTAAGAAAAGAAGATAATTAGCTATGTTAGTAGTTTTCAGCCCTTGAGAACTTACAGAAGATAGAGCAAAAAGGGTATCGATTCTTTCTCCAAAATCCAACTCTACAGTTAGAATAGTTCCTCTCTTCCTTCTTTTACAAATTGGAAACCTAACTTTTGTGTACAGAAATGGCTTTCTGTTAAAAGTTTGAAAACCATTACTGAAGATGTAATATATAAAATTATAGACCAAGAATAGAGGTGGTACCAACCTGTTTTTAGTGTTTTCAGGAAATACTTGCCTTCCTTGGTAGATAAAGACAAAGTGCATATTGCACACAAAGCACCCCCTTTAATTAAGTTAATACCATCAGTGAAAAGAAATATCCACCAGCAGAATCTAATCCCCAAGATTAGTTGGGGATACAATTAGGATTCATTTGAAATGTAGTCTTCAAAGGTAGTAATTTTTCTGGTTTAACTAGACATAAAGCTAGATGAAGAGAAAAGAAACGATTCTATTTATATCTTTTTTTTAATGTCTTAATAGCTGTTTATTCCACTCTATTTATAGCAACACTAACAAAATTCATTATGCACATCCCCCCACCACCTGTACTTTGCCTATACTAACATGTTGACACTTACATAAGAACATCTCCCTTAGGCAACCAAGTTTTACAACTACTGTTCCTCCTACCAATCAAATGGGGATGCACCAAGACCCCAATTGTCATGAGTTTTAACATATTAAGAGAGTATATATTTTTACCTAAGTCTGAAGGGCTGTACCTTACTTTATAGAAAACAAAGATAGCCACAGCAATTTAATTCCATATATATACTACCTATTCAATTTATTACAAATTGTAATAAACATAATCATCAAACTAGTGCTCCAAACTTATGCCGTTCGTGGGGAAGACACTACAAAAGAAGACACAATAGAGACTGCCTTGCAAATAGAAATTCCTTCTATAGAGGAGGAATAAAAGGACAAATCTAGTTGTCTAGAAGACAATTCACTGTGCACATTTTATTTATAGTTTTGTACACTGTCTTAAAATGAATGGGGCTGCTTTTCTACTTGAGTCATTTTTAACCAAAGCAAAATAACCTAAGTAATACAAAGTGTTACAATGCAGCATAAAGATACAAAAACAGACATACTAATTCTAGTTAGGAATGTAACTATGATGTTACATTTTTTCTAGCAATTTTCTTTGTTTCTTTTTACAGCCGTGTCTTTGCTGTACTTTTGCTGGTGGCTGCTAGATTTTAATTTGTTTGTTTTCCTGCTTGGTAACATTAGTGATTCTGATTTTGGTTTTTCATTTGTTTTGCTTTTGTTTTTTTCCTCATGTGACATTGGTGAAGGATCCAGGAATATGACACAAAGGTGGAATAAACATTATTTTTGTGCATCCTTTGGTATTTTTTTTGTTTTTGTAACTACCAAGCTTTGCTAAAAATGTATAAATTTCATTCAAATCAGTGATCTATATTTGATTTCCTAAACATAGTTGTGGATTATCTATTTATATCTTTGTATCTCAAATTTATGACAAAAATAATTGGCAGACTGGACAATAATCCAACCTATATATTTGATAAATTATCTTCTTAAAGTCTTTTATAAATAATTCTTAATGTCTCCTAGTAATATTAGTAAATAAATAGGAAAGCAGTAAATTGGATATCACATATTTGAAAAATAGAATTCCATCGAGTAAGCAGATATCTGCTAACCTCACTCTGCTGTCCTCTCTGAATCAGCATCAGACTTCAGGATTATTTTTTCTTCGGCTCTGGACACAGCCTGTTATAATCAGGCAATTTGTGTGCCAAGTATTCTGCTGCCTTTTTGAAGGCTTCACTTGGGAGAGAATCCTTTTGGCTTGCTGGAGACGGTACAGAGCATTTCACTATTTCTGCAGTCTTAGGTAATTGATGTTTGGAGTTGCACATGTGTGGCTGTGTACGTGACCTAAATTAGTATGCAGTGTTAAGCCAAAGGGTTCCATTACTGTATAAAATGTAAAATTATTTGCACAGATCCATATTTATTTAATTTGAAGAAAGGTGATTTTAACTTGTGAAGTAACTGAAGAACAGAAAGTGTTGACATTAACTGTATTTTAACAAGAAAGCTGGCGAGTTATTCACTCTGGATTTTCTCAGAGACTGCTGATTTTTAGAATTTTTTTCTGAGAAGGAGGCCAGCTGATTTTCTTTTCATGTGGATCTAGCAAGTGCAGCAATTCTGAAAAAGCAATCTGAATTTACTGGCTACATTATGAAAACAGAAGAGAATAATATCCTTCCTCCCAGATTTCTAATCCAGTGTTTTACCCTTTTACAGAAATGCTAAGGTATTGGTGAAATCTGATGGTCTCTGAGGAAGCATTCTGGAGCCCAGGAGTGCATCAGGGAATATAATCAATGGTTAGATCTAGGAGTACACAAGTCCTGGCTCATCTGCCTGATGCATCAATGTGTGAGGACGATTTCTTGCCTTGACTTTAGAAAATGAGAATTTCTAAATAGGTTTGCCTGTTTAGGTCTGTGTGTTGAACATTAAAACAGCTGATAATATACCTGTAGAATATCATCATTTATGACCTTACCATTTAACATTTAAAAACCAGAATATAATCTGTATTATTTCAATAGTTTTTATAATGAAATTATAAGCAGGTATTATATTTTTGTCAAGAACTTGAACTTGGTTGAATCGATTACACTATTATAGATTATAGACCTGAATAAATATTTTGTGAGATATTCTGATAACCAGAAGTTCTTAGCCTGAGGTACAAAGATGTCATTCAGTGAGTTCAAAAAACTTATATATAAAAAAATAAAGTATATATACTATAGATGTTTTGTTTCTTTCTTTAAGGAAGATACCATGACCTTTATCAGAATTTTTGACTCCCAAATGGTTAAGAACTACGGATATGATTTTATTATTAATAGTAATAGTTACCAATAGTAGTATTTTGCTAACAAATCAAAATTAAATTTGTAAAACAAATCAATTATGAAATAACTATAGGTATTTTCAAGTTTTTGACTATTATAAAAAGGTTGCCAACATATTATCTCTGTCCAAGCCCTATCAGGACTACACGGATTCCAAAATACTTCTACGTCAATCAACTCTTTTCCCCAAGGCTTTGGGTTTTCTTGGGTTTGTTTGTTTGTTTTGATAGCAGAGCAACATGTCTATTTGGAAAATTGAGAAGAAAAGATCCCAAAGATGTGAAAGATAAAAATAATTAGCAGTTATACAGTTATTCCTCGCTTTCTGACACCGCTTAAATGTTTTATACATTTTATCTACTTTAATTCCCCAATAATCATATACATTAGGAGCTATTATTTTCCTACTAGTGTTACGGTTGATGAAACCAACGCAAAGTTGCATATCTTCCTCACAGTCAAAATATTAGTAAGTATTCTGACCATAGAGTTTTAAATTACCACCATAGCTATACTGCCTGGAGAATCAAAGAGAACACAGAGCAAAGAAAAGTCTACACTTCCAGCTTCGTGCACTGGACTGAAGTAACACTGGAACCCCTTTAACATTTGCTTCCCATCAGGAACCACTGATTTCCCCAGCTCCTGTTTACAAAGTAACCCCCACACTTCAGTCACATCAGCAGCTTCAGTGGTGTTGCTTTGTCTTCACTTACCCTTTTTTCCTCAATCATTTCTCAAAGGGAAAAAAGGTGTATCACACTGAGGGGTTTTCTTTGTTTGTTTTTTGAGACAGTCTCACCATGTCACCCTTGGTAGAGTGCCATGGCATCACCGTTCACAGCAACCTCCAACTCTTGGGCTTCAGCGATTCTCTTGCCTCAGCCTCCCAAGTAGCTGGGACTACAGGCACCCCCCACAATGCCTGGCTATTTTTTGCTGCAGTTGTCATTGTTATTTAGCTGACCCGGGCTGGGTTTGAACCTGCCAGGCTTGTTGTATGTGGCTGGTGCTGTAACCACTGTGCTACAGGTGCTGAGCCATGCTGAGTTTTTAGTAGTTCAGACTAACACAACATGCCTCTGGAATACTGGATACCCTTGTAGAAAGTTCAGGTCACAGTCAAACTTTTGCAAGTATAGTTAACTCATTCATTAATGGTCGGAAAACAGAAAAAGTAAAGTAGCAGCATTATTTAAGGATATTTCGTGTGCTATCATGATGTCTCTGTTTCTGTTCATTGGGGCATAGAAATCACTTTGACCACATTCAAAAGTAGCTGTTCTTACTAAGGAGAATGGATGTGCTTGCTATACATAGCTGCAGTATGGTTAAGAATACAGATTAACTGCAAACAGGGAAATAAGAGACAAGCTGAGTTAACACATAATTTTTCTGATTATAAAATACAATAGGCATCCAGGAATTGCCAAGTCATAGTGAAACAATTAAAGCCCCATAAAACTCAAATATGGATGCCTTCCTTACTATCAACGCCTTTCCAATTCCTGGGTATGTGTATGTGTGCATCCAACACTTTTAGCAATTGCTTTAGCAAAATTTGAAAAGTACATGAAAAAAAAAAATATATATACTTAAAAGAAGACTCTTGGGACAGGGAGTGATAATCTCCAGCACATCTGGTATGGGGAAGAAATTTGTCATACACAAAAGTGAAGAGGAGTTTGAGGTTGGCATAAGAATGTCTTACTCTCTTCTTAGTGTGTTTTGTGTATTTGAACTTTGTGCAGTACTTTGGAGAACACAAAATATAATCCGTGGTCATTTAGTCAGTTGAAATAGTTTTTGAATTGTACAAACTTAAGAGAAATATCTTTTGTAAAACCAATCTGTTCTAAAATCATAAAATCAGACATCTGTTGGTGGTTAAATACAATAAATGCACTATGTTGAAAATAACTATAGTTAACAAGTTATAGATTTGTGTAAAGATATGTTATAATCTGCTTCTGGTTATCCACGTAGTTCAGTTTATAACTACACTTACAACAGTTGGTGTATATGACATTTCTCTCAGTATGACTCCTTGTTATTATGAAGATATATTTAAAAATACTGACCATGTATGCTATCAACACTATAATAAATAAAAGTTTTGTCATACATCTTATTTTATAGGTAAGAAATTATATGTGCTAACGATAATATCTGTGAACAGCTTCACATAATTTTCGTGTTCAGTTCTTTCATATTCAGTCCAAAGACATCTACCATTTGAACAAGAGTATCAGTAACCATTTGGGAGATTCCAAAGCAATGCAGAGGTGCCGACTACATGAATAACATTTTAAGGCAGTAAAGAAAGGAGTGAGAAGCAAGTGAAGCACCCAGTTTTTGTTTTATATTTCTAAATGATTCATCATTATTTTATAATAATAATTTCATAGTTACTTATCGAATTCTAATAAAATCTTGGGTTTAAAGAAACTACTGTAGTTTTTTTTTTTTTTAAATCTACTTTTTTGTTAAATTGTAACTGTGGGCTGGGCATAGTGGCTCATGCCGGTAATCCTAGCACTTTGGGAAGCCGAGGTTGGTGGATTCCTTGAGATCACAGGTTGGAGACCAGCCTGAGCCAGAGCGAGACCTCGTCTCTAAAAACAGCCAAGCGTTATGGCGGGTGCCCATAGTCCCAACTACTTAGGAGGATGAGGCAAGAAAATTGCTTGAGCCCAAGAGTTTGAGATTGCTGTGAGCTGTGACACTATGGCAATTACTGAGGTGAACAGTGAGACTCCCTCTCAAAAAAAGAAAAAAAGATTAATGAATTAATTAAACTGTATACATTTATGGGGTACAAAGTGACGATTTTATATGCAACGTGCAATGCTTAAATCAAATTGATTAACATAACCATCACCTCACTTATTTTTGTAGTAAGACAATTGTAATTTACTCTTAGTCGTTTTCAAATGTCCCCTTGCATTGTACACACCAGGTGAGATCCCACCAAAGGCCCTCCCTCCTCCCTCTACTTGCTCTCCTCCCTCCCCTCTTCTCCCCTCCTCCTTGCTGAATTATATTTGTGACTTATCATTTGTATGAACATGTATGAAATTATATATTGGTTCCATAATAGTATTGAGTACATTGGATACTTTCTTTCCATTCTTGAGAGACTTTATTAAGAAGAATATGTTCCAGGCAGCGCCTGTGGCTCAGAGGAGTAGGGGCTAGGGTGCCGGCCCCATATGCCAGAGGTGGTGGGTTCAAACCCAGCCCCGACCAAAAACTGCAAAAAAAAAAAAAAAAAAAGAATATGTTTCCTCATGTCTAAAATTATACTTAGTTTAACTCTTAATGTTTTAATTATTTAATAAAAATCATAATATAAAAGTTGTCTTCTCTCAAGGTGGATCCTATATTAAATCCAGGAGTTTAGTATATAAAAATCTGTTACCACATAATATACCACCACACAGTTTTATTTCACAGTTATAATTATTTTAGATAGCACTCCCTTCGATTTCAATAATTAGATTCTTATAATATGAAAGTATTTTAAATGTTATGTATATATGTATATCTTATTCCTAAGTGTGATGTAATACCTTGTTTAGTCAAACTATTCATTTTGAAAAATATTTGACAATGGAAGAAAACATTACTTATTTTATCCTGCATTTGCATTACATATTTTGTCATACATCTATTTGGATAGTATTCTGCACAGTATGTTTCTGGTAACCTAACATTTTGATGTCTGGGCAGAAATTTCTTTTGTAGTTAATCAGCTTTTAGGTTGGCAAACTAGGATTATAAATGTAGATGGAGGGCACTATTTTTACAGATACTGGTCTTAGCGTTCCCATGCAGAATCAGTTAAATTATATAAGAAAGCAAGCCTCGTGGAGAGATAAAAAAAAAAGGTACATAATTATACAGCTCTAGAGCAGCCTCAAAAAGAGTGAGAAAAAGTCAGAAGCAATATGATGAGAGGGGAAAAAAGGACAGGATTCATGAGAAAATATTATCTAACAGCAACAAATCTGATTTAGAAATGGACGTGAGACTTAGCCTTGACATAGGCAGCAATTACACAGAGGATGCCAAAAGAGATGTACATTGTGAGCAATGTTATCTATTATTTTTCAAAGTTGAATTGAAGGTACCATACTGGTCAAAGTGCACCTGGACATGCCACACATACACATTTTACCTGAAAGTCTTACACTTTGGGGGGATGATTGACTTTATTTCTAATGAGATTGCTTAGAGTGGGTCTATATTTTGGCACTCGCTGTGTTTCTATTTACTAAGTATATACAATTGATTGCCACTAGAGTGTATGCTTCTTGTAACTGAAAAGTATGATGCAGATGTATTTATATTATTTTATATGCAATATGTGCAATTTGGATTCTCCAAGACATTTAATTAATAACAGATATTGTATTTTCAATTTACTTTTCAAAGTAAAAAGATTGCAACTAATTGGGTACATACCATAACTGCTGTGAATGGAGTTGGTTGTTTAACCATCAGGATTTCACCATTATCTAGGTACAAACCTAAATGACTAAGTGTACACACAGACAAGCACATCTACTTTACAATGCAGCAAGTCACTGAGCAAATTTCCCTCTCTATAGAGTCTTTTTAAGATCAGTTTAATTGAAATGTAACCACATCAGTCTGTAACATCCATTGGTATTTTAAGTTGTATACTGACTCTCAGAGATTTTTCTGTACCAAGCATATGCATATATAAAAATTTTCAAAGGGCTAGACATGCTTTTTAAGGAGAAACCAAAATTTAAAAAGCTACGTCTACTGTATTGCTTAAAATTCAGAAAACATACTAAAAACTCGTAAGTAAAACTCAAGCCTTAGATTATCCTCCTGAAGAAGAAGACGGTAAAAGCAATAGTAAATGTATATACCACAGAACTATATGATGTTTAGAGAGGATAATACAAGGAGATGAAATGATGTGTTTCTACTGAGTCATAATTTAAAACACTCAACTAATCATCCATAAAAGGTTTGCGGTAATGTGAGATGTCTCCCGAGCAGAACCATCGTAATTCAGGCTTGGCATTTGGCTTTCCATTGGTAATCAAGTCTGTCCTAGGTTATTACTGCACACACTATGCACTGAGTTGAAGCAAATGATAGAAGCCAGTTTCCATATTAGTGTTAATTGACCATTGGCTTGGGATGTACCCTGGATCCCATAAAAAGTGACCTTATATGGACTACTGGATTGGTATCATCAAAGGAGTTTGCCCTTTTTTTGCTGATCTCTCTCTCTCTCACATACACACACCAGGCAGCCTGCCAAACACTCTAAAGTAGTACTCCAAATTAAAGCCAGTAACTTTTATCTTTAAATACACAAACTTGCCCTTTTATAAGACCTATCAAAAAGAGATTACATATTGAATATCAAAGTGGATTTTCTTTTCTTGAGCTCAGACAATATTTCCATACTGTGTGTTGGCATTGTTCATAGTGTGAAATATGTGTGCTTGATCCTTTTATATCTTCGGATCTTTGGATCATTTATAGTCATTGATATTGCTGACAAAGCACATATTAATGTAAAAATACTGACTCTTAGACTAAATTAATTTGGTTTGGTCCTGTTTTTATTTGTTCTTTTAAAATGCAATCTAATTTATCATGCCTAATCTCGAAACTATCTATCAAAATCTTAAGTTGCATTTCTTTAGGTAATAGGGTAAGAATGTGGTGGTGTAAATGTTTTGATATCTAATGATGTCTCTACTCAATGCTGTTCCAAATCTTAGTTATTACAAAAACTTTTTTTTCTTTTACATATTATGAATAAGAAACTACAGTCTTTTTAAAAATGATTCAGATTCAAGGCTTGTGTTATGTCTGTGTTATGGCACAATGACTTCTCTGTTAAGTGTGTATTTGGTATCATGGATCTGGATGGGGTGGAAGAATGAGAAATGCTGATGACTAGGTAGAAACAGCAATTCACAGAATGAGAGCAGGGTGGGGGAGTCTTGCGTTCTTGGTTACTCCTATCTAAAGTAGAGTGTCCTAACTGAGACAAGGGCCAAAAGGAGGACTTAAATGTTAGAAACTCACTCTTCACATTAAGATAAGAATATCTTTCTGAGTAATATTTCTCCACTTGCTGAAATACCTTAGGACTCTTTCCAGAAACTCTACATGGCTGATTTCACTATTTATGATTGTTTCACTAGAAGAGGTTCCATGAAGCAACTCACATTTCCATCGTGGAATCACTCACTCTATATCATTAAATTTTAAGTGACTTCTCCTAGACAGAATATATTGTTTTGTAATTTTAAAATTCATTCTGGACCTTGGCACAGTGTTCAGACCTGTAATCCTAGCACTTTGGGAGGCCGAGGCCAGAAATCTGAGGTTTCAGCGAGCTATAATGATGCCACTGCACTCTGGCCTGGGCAACAGAGCAAGATCCTATCTCAAAAAAACACATTTTGAATATTTCTTTTTATAGCATGTTTAGGCCTTTACATTCAATACAGTTATTGACATATTTAAATTTATATGTGGCTTTTTTTTTTTTTGCTTTTCTGTTTTTCACATCCTTGTATCCTTTTGATTTATTTTAGCTTTTGAAAAAATTAATTTAATCTCATGTTTTCTTCTTTCTCTACATAGTTCTTTTAGTATTGTCATGGTTATTAAAATTTAAATCCTTTTTTGCATTGTGTTTAAAGATAATATTTTAACAACTCCTATACAAATAAAAATCTTAAGACAATATATATCCCTTTATCTCTCCTCTTACACTGAACGTGTCAATTGTATGTTAACTCTACATACATTGAAACTCTATTAGATAATTTTATGGTTTTTCATTCAACCATCAAATATGTTTTAAAAACTTCAAATAGAAATGAATAGTCAGTTCTATTTAACCAGGTACTTACCATTTCTGTTGCACCACCTTCATTTCTGATGATTGAAGCTGATTTCTGTTATCCTTCTGACAGAAAACCTTCTTTTTTTTTTATTGAATGGTAACTATGTACATTAATGCACTTCTGGGGTACAGTGTGGGGTTTTCACATGCAATCCGACATACTTCCATCAAACTGATCAACACAGCCTTCATGTCATTTTCTCAGTTATTGTTTTAAAAAGTTCTGATTCTACTCTTAGAGAGTATCACTTGTACCCCTGTAAGATAAACCTCAAAAACGGTCCCTCCAATCCCCCTCCCTCCACCCATTCCCCCTTCCCTTCTCCCTCCCCCCTCTCCACATTCTTAGGCTATTTGGTTATAGCTTTCCTATAAAAGGTATGAATTAGTTTCATAATAGGGGTGTGTACATTGGATACTTTTTCCTCCATTCTTGTGATACTTTGCTCAGAAGAACATTCTTCAGCTCTATCCATGTGAACATGAAGGACGTAAAGTCTCCATCCTTCTTAATGGCTGCGTAGTATTCCATGGTGTACATATACCACAGTTTGTTGATCCATTCGTGGATCGATGGGTACTTGGGCTTCTTCCATGACCTGGCAATTATGAATTGGGCTGCAATGAACATTCTGATACAAATGTCTTTGTTGTAATGCGATTTTTGGTCATCTGGGAATATACCTAATAAAGGAATTGCAGGGTCAAATGGCAGGTCTATTA
>CAUYQV010015509.1:0-12035 GCA_963574575.1 Galagoides demidoff | reverse complement strand
TTATTTTTGTTAATTTTATAATGTTAAACTGTAATAATAACAAATAATTGCTGAGAAGTGATTATCAAGAACTGTTTATCAAAGTTTGCATTGTTGTCAGGCCCTGCCCTGCCCCGCCCTCTCCCTGCTCCCTGGCCATGTTGTCCCACCTTACCGATGTTAAAATCTGGTCACCCTAACCTGGAGTCGTCTTTTCAAAAAGCTATTCCTCATCCAGTTTCAAAAAAGCTGTTTCTCATCTGCCATCTTGCTCTGCCCCCCCCCCCCCCTTTACCTTCTTATGCAGGATTCTGTTCCTTTGATTTATCTCTTGGACCATTGTAGAAACTAGGTTAGTTATTCGGTAGTTTCAGTTTGGTAGGAAACTATGGCATTTGTTTTTGTATAGCACAGGTCTTAGTACTCCCTGAAGGGCAAGTGTAGTGGTAACAATTTTCTGCAAAGCTTGCATGTAAGGAAAATATTTTATTTCTTTACTGAATATGAAAATTAGTTTTGCAGAGTACAGAATCCTAGGTGGGCAGTTGTTTAGTTTGATAAGATTGAAGAGGAGATCACTCTTTTTTGTCTTATAAAGTTTCTTCTGAGAAATCACCTATTAACTAGATGGGTTTACCCCTATAGGTCAGAGTCTACTTAAATTGGGCTGCTTCTAGAATTTTCTTTAATTTTGACTTTGGCCAGGTCAATTACAAGGTGTCCAGGAGGTGGTTTGCTTGAACTGAGTCATCCTTAGAGTATGTTAGTGTTCTACTAACTGTATTTCTGGGTCTCTGGCAATGCTTGGGAAATTTCCCAATACAGTTTCTTCAATTAGAACTTCCATCCCTTTAAGGATATCTGTAATTCATAAGTGTGTAAATTTTGCGACATCTAAGAGAGTCTGTGTTTTTGCTCTCTTCTTTTCTGAAAAATTGAGTTAGCTCAATAGTCCTGTCTTCGAGTTCAAAGATTCTTTTTCTATATAGTTTAATCTGTTAGTGAAACTCTCTGTTGTGTTTTAAAACTCCCTGAATATCTCTTTTAATTCTTTAAGCTCTGTTATATCCTTACTAATTATGTCCAGATCCTTAGTAACTTTGTCTGTAATGTCATTGATTTGCTGGTTTTCCTCTTTCTCTTCAATTCTATTCATCTTATTTGCCATCCATATTCCGAATTCCATTTATATTATGTCAGTAATTCTTTATGTTTGGGATTTTTGTGATCCTTTAGGGAATTTATCTATTCTGGTTTTTCATGTTGCTAGAGTTTCATTTGCTGGTTCCTTCTTCTCATTTGTTCTTTCTTTCTTTTTTTTTCTTTCTATTTTTCCCTTTCCCTTCCTCCTCTTTACCTTTTCTTATCTTAACTCTAGGCTATTGGTTCGAGTTGACTCGCAGGTATACTAGAGAAAAAGAAGAAAGAGAGTGAGAAGAAAAACATAATTTTTCTAATGTAATTATTAAAATCCTCTTTATTACATTAGAAAAGAAATAGAAAGGACAGGAAAAGAAAGGAAAGGAGGAATAAATTAAGAAATTTTGACTATAATTATTAAAATCCTCTTTGTTGCCTTGCAAAAAGAGGAGAAAGGAAAGATAGAAGTAAATGGATTGTAATTTACTTTGCAGCCTTAAAAAAAGGTGAAGACTTTACCTCTTTTATGTTTACATGGATGGAACTAAAACATATTCTTCTTAGTAAATTATCTCAAGAATGGAAGAAAGAGTATCCAGTGTACTCAGTACTATTATAAAACCAATATATAATCACCTACACTTTTATATGAAAGATAAAACACAACTAGAGCCCCAGATGAAGGAGGGAAGAGGAGGGGGTGAAGGGTGAGTGGAGGTTGGATGGAGGGAGGGTAATCGGTGGAACCACATCTATGGTGCATATTGCAAAGGCACATGTCAAATCTCTTAAGTTTACAATATAAATGTCATAACACAATAATTCAGTGAATTGAAGGTTATGTCAACCCATTTGATGTAAGCATTCCAAATTGTATATAAAATCAACACACTGTACCCCATAAATGCATTAATGTATATAGTTATAATTTAATAAAAAATTAATTAAAATTAAAAAATGCCAGAAAATCCAAAAAGAAAAAGAAAGGAAAAAAAATCTTTATTGCCTTGGAAGAGAAATAGAAAGAAAAGAAAAAACAAAAGATCAGTAGGTGGTGCTGTAGGATTAGGGATAACAGCAGCTGTTGGATGCAGAGATTGACTGAGCTTCATTCTCTGGAGTTTTCAGGTAGCCTGTGATGTTGACATTGGGTTTGGGTTTCCTGCTGTGCTTGCTCTGAACCTGGAGACTCTGGGACAGGCTGTGGCCAGGGACAGCACTGAAGATCCAGGGAGAAGTGCGGCATGTGTGAGGGAGGACACAAGCTGTTCTGGGGATACCATACTGAATTCCAGTTTCAGATAGACTCACAGCTTATATTAAGGTTGGGACCAAGTCTTAGTAATCTGCGCAGTATCTGGAGTCTCAAGGGATTTGTGTGTGTGTGTGGAGGTGGGGTGCAGGGCCATTTCTAACTGTTTCTTGAAGCTGTGGACCAGTGTGGAGGAAGCTGCCCACATTTGGAGGGCAGAGTCCATGCTGGCTGCATAGCCAACCAGACAAGAGGGCTTCAGTGCCTCTGGGAAGCTGAGCCAAGTGGGACGGAATCACGTGACCACAATCTCAGGGTTACAGCGATCCTCACACCCCTCCTGTGCCCTACTGCGGTGGGGATGTTAGTCACTGTCTCTCCAGAGCAGTGTTTCCCACGAAACCCCCTCCTGGCCCTTTACCATGCCTGATCTGCCTGTGCTCTGTGAGGGGAGCATTTGGCAACAGATCATCAGCTGTAGCTTGGGGAAGCCATGTGTCAGGCTGCTCATTCTCCGTCCTGCACTAACAAGACTGGTACAGTGTACTGACAGCAGGGTGCACTGGGGACAGCGGCTGCCACTGCTGGGTCCCTTCCATGCTAGCTGTCTGGGCGGGCCGATTTGTACCTGATTCAGGTCTGCTGTGGAACACCATGGCAGTGGGCTGTGGGGGACAGTACTGGCTTCCCAGCAACCCAGATCATACCATGATCACCATTCCAGTCTCTGCCTTGGTTCTTCTCACCTCCCTTTCTCCTGTTTCCCCTTTGCCTTCCCTTCCTGTTTCTCCTCTCCAGTTCTGGTGTGCCAAGCAGTTGCTCTGGTGCCCTCACTGGTCTCTCTGGGCTGGGTGGTTGGAGCAGCACCTGCCCATGCTCCGCCCCATTTTTGTCGCAAGAGGCTATAAAGAGGCAGGAGCAGGCCACTAGACTGCCACATGCACTCCCAGCCCAGTTTTCTTACAATTTTTAAGTTGTAAAAAGCATAACCAACTATAAATTCTCACGTCATATAATTAAACTTTTTTGAACTATTTGCATTACTTTCTTTTCTTTTAACTAGTTTAATGGTAATTCCTTCCCCCCTCCTTTTTAAAATTTGTCTATATTTTCATATTGAAAATAGATTTTTCTTTAATAGCATATCAATGGATCCTGCTTTTTTAAAAAATCAATTTGACAATCTCTATATCTTTTTTTTTTTTTTTTTTGCAGTTTTTGGCCAGGGCTGGGTTTGAACCCACCACCTCCTGTATATGGGGCTGGCACCCTACTCCTTGACCCACAGGTGCCGCCCTGACAATCTTTATATCTTAATTGGTGTTTCTGGGTCATTTGTATTCAGCATCATTGTTGATAATGATTTGATTGATATCCGCTTATTTGGTTATTGTTTTAGAAGAAAGTGTTACTTTCCATCTCTATTTTCTTTTTTTCTCTTTTTATGCACTGTATTAGGTTAATGGAATTTATTTTTTATTACTTCATTTTCTCTCCAATCTTGGATTATTGTTTATTTATCTTTTAAACATTTTAAGAGGTTTCTTTAGGGCTTACAATATAAATTATTATAGGGTAAGTTTTTAATATTATTACACTGTTTCAGGTATTGTGTGAGATGGTTACACAATTTGTTCCTAATTCCCCTTTTATACCCTTTGTGTTAATGTTGCTATACATCTTAACTTTTACATGTTTTATTAAGAAATGGTACATTGCTACTATTTTGGTCTGGAAAGTCAATCATAGAGCAGTTAAAAAAATGCATTTTATATTTACTTTTGTTTATCATTTCCAGCACTGTTAATTTGTTTCTATAAATCTTTTTTCTGGTATATTCCTTATACTTGAAGTACTACCTTTTAAAGTGATTGTACTACACAGTAGCTACATGAATTCATTTAGCTTTTGTCTTCTGAAAATGTCTTTATTTTACTTTCATTTTTGAAATAACTTTTTGACTGATATAGTAAAAGGCATATATATATGTATATTTTTAAATATATTTGAAGTAGATTTCATTTCATGTCTTCTGGCTTGCATAGTTTCTAATGTAAGTATCATTATATTTTTGTTTTTCTTTCTGTAATGTGCCTTTATTCTCAGATTACTTTCTTTGAATTTTGTCTTTATATTTAGGTTGTAACAATTATGAAACATTTAGGTTATTCATTCACTTATTAAAATTCTTACATAGTTTTATGACTTTTATCATTTTTAGAAATTCTCACTTATTATTTCTTCACGTTTCCTCTGCCCTATCTTCTCTCTTTGTATTCATTCTCTATTGCTATAGTAACAACTTACCACAAATTTAGCAGCTTAAAACAGTACCAATTTATTAATTATCTCACAATTCTGTAGGTTGAAAGGTCTAACACAGATCACCCTGTGCTGAAATTCAGAGGTTGGCAGAGCTTCATTTAATGGACACTCGGAAAGGCAATTCATTCCCATTCTCATTCAGGTTATTAGTAGAATTCATTTCTATGTGACAGTAGGATTCATGAACTTGTTTCCTTGCTTGTCATCAGGGGCTTCCCTTAGCTCCCCAACTTCTTTCTCCTTTCTTTTCTTTTTTTAATTATTAAATCATAAAGAGGTAGATCATGTATACATTAATGCATTTAGGGGGTACAGTGTGCTGATTGCATATACAATTTGGAATGCTTACATCATACTGATTAATATACCCCTCACCTCATTTACTTAATTATTGTGTTAAGACATTTATACTCTATACTTAATAGATCCAACATGTACCGTTGCAATATGCACCTTTGCATGTGGCCCTCCAGAGTTAGAACTGTTGTGTTTTTCTTACACTTAGGATCTCTCTCATTCCCATTCCAACATGTCCTCTGCTTTCTTGTTTGGCAAACTTCTCTGACCACAGCCAGAGAGTTTCATGCTTTTTAAAACTCATGGGATTAGATTGAACTTACCTACAGAATCCAGGATGATCTCCCTATCTCAATTTCTTTAATCTTAATTTCACCTACAAAGTCCCTTTAGACGTGTAACCCATTCAGAGATTATGGTTTGGGTATCTTGGGGCAGCCATTTTTGGCATACCGCACTTCTCTGAGGATTCCAGTCACATTTATATTATTTTATATGTATTGTTTTTTTTATTTTAATGTGTCTAGTATTACTAGCCAATCTTCTGATTCACTGATTGTTTCCTTGGCTTTGTTGAGCCTATTATTAAGCCTGTTGAAGACATATTGTTTCTTTTACTGTTTTATTGTTTATTTTTTATTCCTATTTTTTTATAGTCTCTTTTGCTGAAATTCCCCATCTATTTATTCATGTTGTCTACCTTTTCAACTGTTAATTTACTGTTAAGAAATTAATCATAGTTATTTTAAAGTATTTTATTGTTTTAATGTATGGTTGATCTATGATTCTGTTTCCTTAGGTATGTCTCTGACTTGTTTTTTTCCTTGTTTCTTTGTATATAGGATAATTTTTGGTAGAAAAGTGGGCATTATCTATAGGACAGGAGTATTTATGGGAATGGGTCTGCCTCTTCTTATGCTAGGCCCTTTGTGTGAGGGGTTAAGTCATTGCTGATAATGAATGGGCTTTATGTTTTCTTATTTTGGTTACTCTCAATACACCTCCAGCTTTAAATTTCTCTACTTCTAAGCATGTGTTTAATCTCTACTTCTAAGCATGTGTTTAATTTGGTGCTAGTTTGTCAGAGTGTCTTACTCATTATTCCTGTTCTACCTTTATCTTTAAGTGTCCACGTTATTTCCCCTGTAACAGTAGTCTACTTTGATTTGTTATTGGGTGTTTGCAAGCCTAGTGTTGAAGGGAATGGCATTTTTCTCTGTTTTCCTGCTTCAGACTCAATTTGAGTCCGATGCTTCCCTGTCTCTTGAAGGTAAGGCATTTCTGTTGGTTCTGGCCATTCCCAAGTGATTGGGGAATCTCTAAATATTAGGGCTCAGGACATTTTCTATTCCTCCCTCTAGCTGCCCACTTCTGTGCTCTGAAGATGACAGGGTTTGCAGTCTTCCTCTAAGATGCATGAGGTTTTTGATCCATAGAGCAGACAGGAAGAAGAATCTGGCTGAGCTTTGTGTCTTTTTTGCAGGAGCTACTTCTCCCTCCCCCCGTTAGCCAGCAGCAGTGAAGAAAGTTTTCTGCAGTCTTTCCGGTTGCCTCCAGTCTTTCTTAGGAGTTCTCGTTAGGTTTGTGTAGAAGAGCCTGGGAATTGTTAGTTGAGTTGAATAAGCTAGTTTTTTGTACAAAATAATTTGCTAAAGAACACATTGTTCTCAGAGCTAGATGTGGTAGTTTGTCCTGTAATCCCAGCAACTCAGGAGCCTGAGGTATAAGGATAGCTTGAGAACAGGAGTTCAAGACCAGCCTTGGCAACATAGCAAGACCTGTCTCTGCAAAAATTAGCTGGGTGTGCTGACACACGTATTTAGTCCTAGCTATGCCACTAACTAAGATAAGAGAATGGCTTGAGCCCAGGAGTTCAAGGCTGCAGTGAGCTGTGATAGTGCCACTGCACTCTCCAGCCCGGGTAGCCAACCAATCAATCAAAATCCACCCTATCTCAAAGAGAGAGAGCGAGAGAGAGATATGGAGGAAGGGAGGGTGGGAGGGAAGGAGGAAAAGAAAAAACAACAAAAGAGAAAAAAAAAGCCATGTTTTCTTCTGGTGGCTCTATGTTCTTTTTCTATTTTAAAGGGAATATTTTATTCATTTTTAGAGGACTTAGGGCACTCTCATGTTGACATGGTTTTTAATTTCTTTTTTACATGTTAATGTAAAGGTTATCTACCTTTTCATATATGCCTTGGAATTGGTAAAAAGGAGTTTTATGTAGTGTGTTTCTTTGAGATGAAGATTAAAATAAACAAAATAATAGTATAGGTGCGACATGTCTTTTTCTTCAATTTTTCTGGTAATCTATACTTGGCAAGTGATAAACGAGGTTCTGAGGGAGTTTATGTCTGTACTGTTTCCTTTGAGAATTTAAGTTCTGTAGGATGAAGATCACTTATTTTATAATATATACTCTCCTTTGAAATACATTGCAGGGAATCTACAAATATTAACAACAAAACTGTCCATTTTCTTCAAAAAGTGATGATGGAATTTTTCCACTTAGAATATTTTGTCATGTTTAATCAAGTAATCTGGGAGTATTGTTTGAAAATGAGGTTTTGTACTTCAAACTATTGATGATCTCTTGCTGAGTAAAAAGTTGTATTATTTGTCATCTGTTAGAAAATTAAAATTATGTTTGCAGAATGATAGTTAATCTTCTAATTTTATAAGAAAATATTTGCAAAAATTCTTAATATAGGGATTCACTCACTGAGGAATGCTTGTTTCTATCCATCTCCCAAAGCCAGGGTAATTGGTAATTAACGTACGTTACACACAGAAGTAAAAAGATCAGATTAATTAAAGTTTTTATTGGTTATTTAACTTAATCAAGAGGAGTAATATTGTTATTCTGAAACCTCTAAATCATAAGAAAATTAAAAAGGAGGAAAATATTTCAAACTGGAGTGAAAAAAGTTTCTGGCTTTGATTAAATAATAGTGCATTAAACCTAAAGTATAGTTATGATATCAACCATCATGAATCCAGAATTTCTCTAAACAATTTATAATAATTAAATCTAGATTTTTCTCTTCTTCGTAAACTGGTTATTGCCATTCTTACCGTTCCTTGGTAGGCTGGATTAGTCTAGCTGGGGAGAGTGGTGGGACATGATCCTGAAGACCAGGAGGAATAATAAAACGGTGATTTCAAAGTAGAAGCTCTGCTCATTCCCACTAAAAGTTATTATCATTACTCAGTGACTTCAGGTAGCCTTTTTTTGGCCTTAACTGCTGATAAATACTCTTCACTAAAATAATTATTCCCAAAGTGTCTTTTCTGGATCAACAGTATCAGCAACCCCTGAAGATTTGTTACAAGCACAAAGTCTCACCATCCACTCAGACCTGTTAGGCAGAAATTGAGGTTGGGGCCTCGCAGCCTCTTTAAATAGGACTTGTATCTGATTCTGATCTGCTTGAACCTTGAGACACTTCCTTAAAGAATGTTGGCTTAAGGGATGATAGAGTAGGGACAACAGTGAAAGCTCATGTTGTCACCAAGTCTGCTATGCCACACCAAAGTCCTTTTTCCTTGCCTAAAGTTGTACCTTCAGAATATTCTAAATACACGTGGCAATGACTAAACTGAGTTTCCTCAATGCTTTTTCTTCTCTCTAAAGTGTTAATCCAGATAACATGAGGTAAGGTTAAATAGAAGCGCTGATGGTGAAGTATGGAGTGCAGAGTGCCCAAAGATCCGAACTTGGTGTTTTCAAGTTAGGAAAAAAGAGTATCCCAGATTATTCCCTAATCTCTCCTGAGTCACTTAAAAACTTGAAAAAATATGTCAGATTTAGTTTTAAATATTAATAATATATTGAAAATTATTTTTTTATTTGTAAATATTTCTTCATATGTAACAATAATGTTATCTAGGTATTGTGACAGAAATGTTACTATTTCGAAGCATTATTTAATTCCTTACTGTAACATGTCTTCTGGGTATAAGAATATGTATGCATCTAAAATACATATTATTACATAGATTTTGTTTTGTTGAACGTGTAAAAGTCTGCAAGAGTAAGTATGAGTGTGTCTTATTCAAAATAGCAGTTACAGGAGCTGACACCATTGGCCTCCCTGTGTGCCAAGTCTTCTTCTTTACACTTTACATGTCTTAGTTTACTTAATCCTCACTGGATAGGTGCTGTCATCATCTTTATTTTGCAAACGTAGAAAACCCAATGAGCTCAGGGTTACCAGTCTAGCATATGAATAGAGCCAAGGTTCCAGTCCAAGCAGTCTTACTTCAAAGCACTTATATCTAAAAAGATCTGTTACCAAATTATACATTTGCCTAAGCAGAAACACCATCTTCATTCATTTTTTTTTCTTTTTCATATACCATTCAAAGTATTTCCAATAATATCAAATGATGCTTATTTTAGGTAAAGCCATTAACTTAAAAATTCATCAGTGAGCAGTGTAAATAATAACACAGCTGTTTGTAAAGGAAAGTAAATGGGCTCATGAAATGGAAAATGCCTACTGTGGCAAAGCATGCAGCCATGTCACATGGATCCCAGCTAGTCCCTTACTATTAGTTCAGCTTTTCAGAGAATACCTCCTTGAGAGAAAGAATTAAATTCTTTGTAACTGGCCTACTGACCCACATAGTGTTTAAAATGAGTGTTCAAGCTCATTTTCTGTTACAGATGTATAGAGGGACAAAGTGTTAACCTCATCCTGTGCTCCTAGAGCTATGGACAGTCTTTGGAACCCGTTCAAGCAGCAGAACCCTGGTTCTTTTTCACAGTCTAGTCATTCTAATTTAGCTGCCATCTTTTGAGGGCCCTTAGAACTGTAGGTGAAACTGTACAGGTGTCCTTTCTATATGAAGCTTGTTATTATTACATGGGCTAGGCTTGGACTTTTTATAATTACTAAAGATGTTAATTTAGAAGTAAAGTTTATTTAGCATTTTTTATTGAATTATATTTATTAGTCTTTATGTCTTAATTTCAACAGCATCACTGCAAAACTTGAAAGAGCTTTAGAAAAAGTTGCTCCTCTTCTTCGTGAAATTTTTGTAGACTTTGCCCCATTCCTATCTCGTACACTTCTTGGCAGTCATGGACAAGAGCTATTGATAGAAGGTATGATTTCTCTCTCTATTCTAATTATTTTAGTTTTCTATAATGTATGTGTTAACCGTGGCATAATTTGTGATTCTGGAAGGATATATATAGAATCTAAAGGTATTGCTTCCACAGTTTCTAAGAAGTTACTCAATATATGCTTTCTCCTTACTGATTTTTTAAAAATAACATTTTGGGAGGCAGCGCCTGTGGCTCAAAGGAGTAGGGCACCAGCCCCATATGCTGGAGGTGGAGGGTTCAAACCCAGCCCTGGGCCAAAAAAAAAAAAAAATGCAAGAAAATAAACCAAACAAACAAGAAATTACATTTTTTGCATAGTCAATGCCAATATGAGAATTTTGGAAATTAAGTACATTGGAAAGGTTCTGTAGAGTGAGAGACATTGCTCCTTAATCACAGTCTCTTAAGCTGCTATATGTCCTCTCATTAGGAAAGTGTGTTTACAAAGGAATGGTCCCTAAAATTTTCTTCCAGTTCTGAAAGCGGTGCTTCTTCAGTTACTTTGCTTATTCATATAACATTTGTGATGTGACAATTTTAAGAGGAAAGACATTAAAAATATGGAGAAACACTTCATTGGGGATTGAAGGCAGCTGTTGTCTTCTCAACATCAGCTTAACTAGAGTAGAAGGCAAACAAAATAAATTCATTATGATCCAGATTTAATTTATGAAACTGAATTAGGAGAGTGGCTTTGAAAAATATGGTTAACGGAAGTCATTTGTTTATAAAAAGTTTTGTTTTGTGAATATGTCTAAGCTGTAGAAAGGAATAATTGGTATAAAGATGATCCTACAGGTGGATAAAGGCCACAGGTGCCACTTCAGGCATTACTTGGATTTAGCAGCTTTACAGACTTTTTTGGTTTTCGCTTCCTGTTGACTGTAGAAGCAAGGAAGTTTTTCA
The DNA here is from genome assembly GCA_963574575.1 of Galagoides demidoff. Classification (NCBI taxonomy): domain Eukaryota; kingdom Metazoa; phylum Chordata; class Mammalia; order Primates; family Galagidae; genus Galagoides; species Galagoides demidoff. Next base: position 1,023 of record CAUYQV010015509.1, on the reverse strand, counting down.
GTGCCGGTCGTGTCATTGTTCCAATTGCTTCTATACAATGAATGTTTCTATTAGAAAGATGGTAATACTTAATAATACAGTCTCTGGGAGCAGCTGCCTTTGATCATACTTCTACTACTTCTTAGGTCTTTGACCTTTGAGAAATACTTAGCCCCTTTGTATTTTAGTTTCTCTTTTATAAAATGTGGTCAGTGATAACTCTAGGGCTGCTGTGAGGTTTAAATTGCACAAAGCGTGTAAAGCTTAGAGCAATGACCGGTGGTGGGGTACTCAGTTTTTCAAAAATACTGAGTACCAGCTCTGGGCTAATACTTCTAGGTACTTGGGATATATTAGTAAATATCAGGTCAAGATTCTTGCCTTTGTGAAGCTTGTATTCTAACAATAAGCATTAAACCAAAATGAATGATTAAGTTATATAGCATGTTAGAAGATAGCAGGTAAAAGGATAAGTATGATAACAGAAGGGATTGGGGGAATAGAATGGCAAGATCGGGTTGTAGTTTTTGATGTGGCCAATTTTAAATAGTCTTCATTCATTTGGGCAAAGATTTAAAAGAGGTAACGTACGACTTACTTGTAAAAGAGTGTTCTAGGCAGAGAGAATAGTCAGTACATTGACCCTAAAATGGCTGTAGGTAGACATTTTTGGCCTGATCAAAGAACAGAAAAAAATGCCAGAATCTTATGAACTAAAAGGATGGTTGGATATTAAGCCAAGAAATTTAAGGGGTCTTTGGCTTTAACAGATGTGGTATGGGAAGTGTGTTCCAGTTTCGAAAAGAACAGGGATGTCACCATTGTCATTGTCATAACAACAATACTTCCACCTTTAAAGTAAAATAGAAAATGTTTCCAAGAACAGGACACTGAGAAGAATCACACTAATTTAAAGCTGCCCAAAATTGAACTTAAGAAGTTCTTAGAAATTTATAAACTATTCCTTAGCCACAGATCATGTCTGTGATTTCAGTAGATTCCTTCTAAATGTATCTTATAAGGGTACATGTGAATCTTTCTAAA
>CAUYQV010015505.1:0-14049 GCA_963574575.1 Galagoides demidoff | reverse complement strand
GTGGAGGGAGGGGGATTGGAGGGACCATTTTTGAGGTCTATCTTACAGGAGTACAAGTGAAACTCTCTAAGAGTAGAATCAGAACGTTTTAAAACTATAACTGAGAAAATGACATGAAGGCTGTGTTGATCAGTTTGATGGAAGTATTTCAGATTGCATGTGAAAACCCCACACTGTACCCCAGAAATGTATTAATGTACATAGTTACAATTCAATAAAAAAAAAGAAAGGAAGGAAAAACTGCATTGCAATGGTAATACTCAAGTCACATTTGACTTCTGCAATTATAAGAAATATGAAATAACAATATACAAGATAACAAAAATCAATATATATTAAGTATTACAACTTTAATAACAGCTTTTCCTTTTTAAAAATGTACATGCATTTTTGGCATCCTATGTATATATTTTCATATAATATATTTATATAACATATATGTGTATATTTTGTATTTCAAATATACAACTGGGTGTTTTGATATCCATAAAAAAAAAAAAGATTGAAGGAGAAAAAAAAACAAACCCTCCCAATAACAACAACAAAGCCCTGGGCCAGACAGATTCACAACTGAATTCTACCAGAAGTACAAAAAAGAACTGGTCACTATCCTCCAAAAACTATTCCCTATCCTCAAGAAGAAAGGAATTCTCCCTAACTGGTTTGAAAAATCCAGTGTCACTCTGATACCAAAGGCAGGAAAAAATACAATATCCCTTATGAACATAGATACAACACTTCTCAAAGGAATAGTAGCAAAATGAATTCAACAACAAGTCAAAAAGATAATACGCCATGATCAAGTGTGTTTCATCTGGAGGTACAAAGACATTTCAACTCATGCAAATCAACTAATGTGATTCGCCACATAAACAGAAAGAAAAACAACGACCATATGATTATCTTAATAGATGTAGAAAAATAATTCAATGAAATTTGGCCCCTTTTCATGATAAAAACCTTTACTAAACTAAGCATAAAAGGAACATACTTCAAAATTATAAAAGGCATTTAAGACAAACGCACAGCCAACGTCATACTGAATCATTGAAAGAATAAAAAAAATAGTAATCTCATTTAAAATGACATAAAGGCTATGTTAACCAGTTTGATGAAAATATTTCAAATTGTATATAAAAACAGCACACTGTACCCCATGACTGTATTAATGTACACAGCTATGATTTAATAAAAAAAAAAAAATAATGGTATATGTACCACATGGAATATTATGCAGCCTTAAAAAAGATGGAGACTTTATTTCTTTTCTGTTTACATGGATGGAGCTGGAACATATTCTTCTTAGCAAAGTATCTCAAGAATGGAAGAAAAAGTAACAAATGTACTCAGTGCTATTATGAAACCAATATGTAATCACCCATACTTTCATATGAAAATAAAACACAACTATAGTCTAGGATGAAGGAGGGAAGATGAAGGGGAGAGGAGAGGGGAGGCTGGGTGGAGGGAGGATAATCAGTGGGACCTCACCTATGTGGCACATTGCAAGGGTACATGTCAAATATATTAAGAGTAGAATAGAAATGTCTTAACACAATAGTTAAGTAAGTGAGGTGAAGGTTATGTTAACCAGTTTGATGTAAGTGTTCCAAATTTTATATAAAATCAGCACGTTGTACCCCACAAATGCATTAATGTACACAGTTATGATTTAATAAAAATTAAGAGGAAAAAATAAAATAGCTACAAATAAAATAAAATACCTAGGAATAAACCTAACCAAAGAAATGAAAGATGTCTGCAATGAAAACTGGAAAACGTCGATGAAAGAATAAAAAAGGACACACAAAAAAAGGAAATCTATTCTGCGCTCATGGATTGGAAGAATCAATATTGTCAAAATGTCCCAATGCAACCTTCAGAGTCAGTGCAATCCCCAAAATATCAATGATGTTCTTCACAGTGATAGAAAAAAATAATCCTAAAACTTATATGGAACCATAAAAGACCCACCATAGCATAAGCCATCCTGAACAAAATAACAAAATGGGAAAAACTGCATTACTCAATTTCAAGTTATACTACAGAGACATAGTAATCAAAACAACATGGTATGTATGTCTTACATAAAAACAGACCCAGAGCAACAGAATAGGCTAGAACCCAGAAATAAATCCACACATATACAGTGAACTTATATTCAATGAAGGTGGCAGGAATATACTACATTGGGCAAAGGACAGTCTTTTTGATACACAATTGGTTGTGGGAAAACTGGCTATCCATATGTGGTAGAATGAAGCTAGACTCTTATCTCTCACTATACGCAAAAATCAAATCAAAGTGGATTAAACACTTAAATCTGAGACTACTCATTAGTCTGGGTTAGGATTTCTTGAGTAATACCTAAAAAGCACAGGCAATCAAACCAAAATTAGGCCAATGGGATCACATTGAGTTAAAATGCTTCTGCACAGTAAAAGAAACACCAAATAGAATGGGAGGAAATGTTTGCAAACTAGTCATCTAACAAGGAACTAATAACTAGAATATTAGGAGCTCAAACAACTCAACAGGAAAAAAATAAAATAGTTTGATTTTTTAAATGGGCAGAAGAAGACATACAAATGGCCAACAGGTGTCTGAAAAAATGCTGGACATAATTAGCCATCAGAGAAATGCAAGTCAAAACTGCAATGAGATATCATCTAACCCCAGTTAAAATGGTTTTTATCCAAAAGACAGGCAGTAATGAATGCTGGTGAGGATGTGGAGAAAAAGAATTCTTACACACTATTGGTGAGAATGCAAACTTGTATAGCTGGTAAGGAGAGCATTATGGAGGTTAATGGATATGTTTACGGCCTTGATTGTGGATGTGATTTCACAGGTATGTACTTACCTCCAAACTCTCCAAGTTGTACACACTGAATACGTCCAGTTTTTTATGTCAGTAATCCTAAACAGAATAGTTTACAAAAATCAGACAAATACCTATTGAAGAAATAAAGGACTGAATGATCTTTAGTCTTAAGTCTAAATAATATCTGTTCTTTTTCCTTTTCCACCCTGGGTCATGTTTTAAAGTCTTTAATCATATCCTACAAAATACCTGACCAGTTCTTCTCAAAACTAATATAAAAAGGGAAGAACGAGCCTCTGTCACAACCAAGAACCAGCTAAAAAGACGTAACATCTAAATGGAACATGGTATACGGAACCAGATCCTGGAATAGAGAGGACTCTAGGTAAAATATAGAAAATCTGAATAAAATGTGGAGTTTAGTCAATAATGTTTCAGTATTGTTTCATTAGTTGGGACAAACAGACCATACTGATGGAGGGTAATGTACGCCAACATTAAATTTCCCAATAGGGGAAACTAGGTATGTCATATAGGAGAACTCGCTGTACACTCTGCAGCTTTTCTGTGAATCTAAGATTATTTTAAATAATCTAAAAAATAAAATAAAAGGTTTTTAGAAAAATAATAATCAAATAAAATTACTAGAAATACCCAGAAAAAAAGTATCCTGTAGTATGCAATGTAGATATTGACATGATTGTTAATATTGAAAATGGCCAGGTGGATTTTAAGAGTCACAATACTGGGTAGAATCGTAAGAATTCATTCCATTCATTCCTCTTCCCTATGATGGTATAAAATGTATTGTTCTCCCGTATTTTAAAGGCCTCAGTGGAAGACCCAAAACTTCCCTCAGTTCACCATTACAATTTTTAAGTTCCTTTAGTGTGCCCCTTCCAAAATTCTTCTTTATAATGGAATTAAATCCATCCTCCTACAGTTCCAAGTGATCTTTTCTCTGATTTTCCTTAATGACGAGATGTATGTGGGTGGAGTAAATGCTATGCAAAGACTTGAGGACAATTACGAAAATGACCTTTAGTCTTAAGGACAAATGATGTCTGTTCTTTTACTTTTCCCTGATGGGGCGTATTTTCTAATTTTTAATAATCATCTCTGTAATTTTCTTTTCATTAGAAAGGCTCACCAGTGAAAAGGAACACACTATTTAGCAGACTTGCAGCATCTTAATGGCACTGCTAAGCTTCATCATGCAGATTTGGCCTTTTCTTTAGGACTTCTCCAGTTGAAAGGAAAAGTCCTAAGTACTGGGAATTGTATTCCATCATTGTAATGATATTGCTTTCAAAAATAAGACTCTTCAAGTTGAAACAGTACGATCACTTTTCTAAAATCAGGAATGTAGTATTCAAAATGCATAATGCAACCTACTTTGGTACATGATCAATAATTAGGTTATCATGGAAAATCCAGATTTCAATAAATAATAAAGAAACTAATCTCATAAAGCTATTTTCTTTTTCTTCTTTCTTTTTTTTTTTTTTTTTTTTTTTTTTGAGACAGAGTCTCCCCTGGGTATAGTGCTGTAGCAATCACAGCTCACAGCAACCTCCAACTCTTAGGCTTAAGTGATTCTTTTGCCTCAGCCTCCCAAGTAGCTGGGACTACAGGTGGCCGCCACATGCCCAGCTATTTTTTGGTTGTGGTTGTCATTGTTTGGCAGACCCCAACTGTATTCCAACCTGCCAGCTCTGGTATATGTGGCTGGTGCCCTAACCACTTGAGCTACAGGTGCCAAGCCGGAAATAAAGCAATTTTCAAAATTCTGATTTGTTCCATTTTATACATAGATTCACATGACCTCTCTTTTTATTATTGCTTGTGTAGAACAACAGATTTATCAGGGGGCGAATTCTAATAGCAGAAGTCAGGAGAAGACAGCTGTCCCAAATCAAATAGGAAACAGACTTGCCTTCCTCCTGCCATTTTGTCCTATTCAGTCCTTCAGCAGATTTGAAGATGCCCCCCTTCTTGGTGAGGGAACTTTGCTTTCCTGAGTCTATTGATTCAAATGCTAATCTCTTTCTGAAATACCTCATAGACACACCCAGAAATAATGTTTAGCCACCTACCTGGACATCCCTTATCCAGATCCTTATAAATTATGGTCAAGTTCAGCCCATAAAATTAACCAGCCCATCCTCCTAACACTGTTCTATAGGATCATCCCCCAAATAAAACTACCTACCCTCAAATTCCTGTCTCAAGGTCTAACCCGAGACACTATCCTTATGTAAATATTTTATTTTTCTTTCTATTCACATGCAAATGCTTAACTACATTTAAGTTAAAATTAAATTTATAATAACAATCTAAATTATAGGAATGAAAAATTTTGCTTCATCTCCATAAGCACTATAAATTTATGATAATAATATTAGCAAAGTATACTATTATTAGATATGATAGTTTGAGATAAAGTTTGCCATCATGTTGTGAGACTTCAGATTTTATAGTTATACAACAACACCCTTTCACCTGCTCCGGATGGAATATTTTTCAAAATACATTTGTCCATGTGCTTTATCATGACAGACACGATGGTTGCTCATCTGTATACCCACGAATTCCCAGATTTCACGTCCAGCCTCCATAAAAGGACATAAGTAATTTTTCTATAGCCAACTAAATGGATAGTGAATAGAATTACAAATGGTCTGATAAATGTTAAATAAAAGTCAAAAAAAATTTAAATTAATTTAAAGACTTCAGCTTTAAATAATATTGATATTGACAGTTTCTGAGTATCCATCTGTATTCTTGCTCTGGGCCTCACAGACATCACAAAGGTCCTGAGAAAAACAGTGGGGAGCCCCAGCTGCTCAGGAATGGGAGCCCCTCTACCTGCACAGAGCCATGCCCACAGGAAGAAGTCAAAGTTGACACCAGAGAACTGGAAAATTGGGGGGTTTCGGGGAGAATTTAGGCAAAAAATGGAGAAAAAATACCTCCATCGTTTTATACTGGGCTCTTGATTTGTCTTCCCACACGATGCATATAGTTCTAAGAAATGAGAGTTAATCCTCATTTAATATCCAAAGGCATCCAGAGGAAGAAATGTTACTTCTCGCCTCTCACACTAGGGATTATTGTCTGAAATGCTTTACAAGCACACTCAGAGCACCAATAAGAGCATTTTGGTAAATACTAAGGGAAGCATTATTTGTTCCCGGACAAAAAAAAACAATACTAGAAGAATAAGGAGAAAGGGAGCTGCTCTTTGGAGAAAAGCCAAATAGCAATATGTTCCTGCCATCAGCTCATTTCCCACGTGAGTTATGCTGAATAAAATAATCTCTTTGGAGAAAAGAAATACGAACATTCAAAGGGTTAAAACGTTGCTTTTATGAAGGGCTCTAACACGGCAGAGTAATCACACTTCAGAGGGCTGAGGAAGCAGCACAGACCTGGTGTCCTAACAAGCCTACTCAAGCGGCCAACACCCATCCAGAACTTCCCCCGGGTCTCTCCATCCTTGCATTGGTATCCAGATCTAGGCTGCCATCTTAAGTCCAAAGTTAGTCCCCATTGATGGCAAAGAGGACTTGGAAAGCAGACTGCAAGGAGGACTTGAATGTCAAAATAAGGAAAACTGGTGATAGAGCTCCTTAAATCCCTGTAAGACAAAGGCTCTCCACCTTCCTACTGCCTCCTAATGACATAGCCCTTTAATACAGTTCCTCATGGTGTGCTGACCCCCAACCATAAAATTATTTTCATTGCTACTTCATAACTGTAATTTTGCTACTGTTATGAATTGTAATGTAAATATCTGATATGCAGGATGTATTTTCATTGTTACAAAGGGGTCATGACCCATAGGCTGAGAATCGCTGCTTTAAGACAAGATATACACCAAGGCCAGGTTAACTTAAATATGTAATTTCTATTACCATCAGCTTGGCAATCAGCAGCCACAAGCATAATTTAACCATAATAACTGAGGTTATTATAATATATTATAATAACCACAACACACCTTTTTTGCCGTAATATTTTAGCTAATACTATTGTGGCTGCGGAGACAAACCCAGAGCTAATTGGAGCAGAAGAGAGGCTGACCACAGAAAGCCAGGCCTGTGCAAATCGGACTCCCTGAGGCCCCTTCCAACTGCACTTTTTATTTTCTTCATGTAAAATGCATCCTCAGAAATCACGGTCAATGAATCATTTATTTACTAGAATAATATAAAACATGCATGGGCATAGTACAGCCGGCATGTGACTGTAATATGAAAACTGATGTCAGTTTATGATTTCCCTATGCGTAAGAGACAAGGAATTAACTAGGGGGAAAGACGCAAATTTAATTCTGAGTGTTGCATGGTAAATCTTTTACATTTTAATTTCACCCAGCAAATGGCCATGACAGTCTGTTACACTTAATATCTTGAGGCAGGAGAGGGAAAGAATCAATTAGTATTCTTATCATTTAAACGATGACTTACAATTTAATAAAATATTCATAAAGGAAAATCATGCTTTGAAAACTATTTTGAAAGAGGTAACCAACAGCATGGATGACGGATACTCACTGCCTTCCCGGGCACAGATACACCACAAACGATACCTAGACTAAGACACCAAATATATATTGAACTTTCAAATAATTCCTCCAACAGGAATTAAGAAATATTTAAGAAATCTTGAGGAGGCAGTGTGATGAGGAAGATAAACAGGCATCCATCACTTTTCCTGGGCCACACCCCCAAGCCTTGCCTAACAGAATCCTTGGATTTCTTTATTTCCTCACAAAAGCCCAGCCTGACCCTCCCATCTGCATTTCCATCTTAAAAAACCTGCTTCTCCCACTTGACAGCTCCGTTCTCAGCCCATCACAGGCCCCTGTGCCCCTTCTGAAATCCCCATGGCCACACACTCAGAGGCCATGCCAGGCTTTTGTCTCTACCATCTCAGTACTTCCCGAGGTGCTTGGCGGCTAGGAGACACGGTATGAATATTTGTTGGGCAAAATTGACCTCAGTAGGTCCATACAAATTTCAATCATTGACCTTTAATTATCTACCTGGTAATCTTTGTTGAATCAAATTTTTTATTTATCAGGCAGTCACACTTATAAGTATACAGTGGGATCATTTCCTCACCCCATCATTTAGTGCCGAAAGAGGAAAGGCGTGATAACTTCAACTTACAACAAATCACACAGAGGAACTGATAAAGAAAATGTGGCACAGATACTCCATGGAATTCTGTTTGGTCTTTAAAAAGGACATAAATCCCGTCATTTGCAATAGCATGAATGAATCTGGGGTGATCTTCGTGAAAGTACACAAAATTTCAGTTTGATAAGAGGAATAAATTCAAGAGATTTATTGTATAAAAGGGTGACTTTAGTTAATAACAATAAACTGTATTGTTGAAAAATGCTAACAGGGTGGATTGGAAGAGGTCTCACCACAAAATGACAACCGTGTGAGGTGACGCTCAACTCAGCCATTCCTCAGTGTATGCGTACGTCACGACATCGTGTCATCCACAATAATATACACAACTTTGTCAGCTTTTTAAAACTAAAATAAAATAAAAAGTTCTTAAAAAGACAAATCACAAATGATGAGGTAGCTAAATCTACTTCCAAAAAACAAAATAAAACAAATAGAAAGAAATCTTGTAACTGGCCTCAGCCTTCCCAAACCCTTATTTTCTCATTACTCAAATCCCTTACAAATCTAGTGGCCCAAGATTCTTCGACATTTGGTTCAGATCGTCCATAGAGTCCTCCTATGGGATAATCACCCCACCCTAGCAGGAGGTCAAAGCAATTCTAGCCCTCAGATTTCTCACAGATCCTTGAAATGCAATATGACATCAATAATGATTTTTAAAAGAAGGGGGGTAAAATATATACTAATAGAAGTTGAAAGCCAGCTGTGATTACATCTGTCTGTGGAGGTCTGGAAGGCTTCAAAAAAGAGATACAAAATGTATTGACATTTAACCTACACATATAAGTCATGTTTTCTAATACATGAGAAGGAGGAATTGAAATGGCCTAGCATCCAGAGAGACGAGAGACTGAAAAGCACTGCAGCCTGTAACAGGTTGCTATGCGCGGGAATGTAAATAGTCTAGGCCAACTGGAGCATAGAGTGTGAGACAGAGGGAAGCAAGAGATGGGCCCGGGGAAGTATCCACGGCTTCAGACACTGTGCTGAAATGCTGCTCCCTACGTGTAAGCAGAAAAGTAAGACAATGCAGTATTTCCCCCCTCAGGAGGAGGATTCTAGAGGACATGTGAAGGATGGGTCTGCCTGCAGTGAGCAGAGACGCAGGAAGATCAACCAACAGGCTGTCTGCAAGGGCCCGAGCAGTGCTGATTAACCACGATGGTACTTTGGTGACATGCTGACTGCTCTCTCTAACCAGTGACAATAGTTACAAGGTTCTGACACGCCACGCTGCTCTAGACCAAACTGTAACTGCTAACCCCAGAGAAGTGCTGAAACAAACTTTTGTTCCAAAGGCAGGAAAAAACATTTTTTGCCCTGCTAGAACCCATTCCCTTTAGAGATAATTTGGCATTACCTGTAAGATGTCGCTCCACAGAGCTGAGTTCTGTCGTTTAAGGTACACTTACGGTTCTCCCTCACCCTGCTAAAGTCTTCTAAGCATAAAAATCAGAAACCTGCTCAATCACTGGAGACAATTCAACAGGGAGCGACGGAAAGCGGGAAACTCGGCAAGGATTTGCATAATCCGCCTTGCACTGTGTGAGAACAAGAACCTGGTTTTAGGACAATGTGAAGTCCCCTTCCGGTGCCTGGCACATAACATCTGTTGGTTAAAATGATGATAAATGAAGACATACTGCCAGCACCCACTCAGGGCTCTCACAGCTCACTCCTTAAAAAATGCAGCCGAGAATTTACATGTGTTCTGATACCGAGTCTTTAATCATTTGGAATTTGACTTTTTTCGAAAGTCGTGCTTACCTGTATTTGAGTTGCAGCTTGAAGGTCAACCACCCTAATTTTCAATTAATCAACAAGTATTAGGAACTGCTGGCCATGTGTTAATACAACATAGTGACTACGGTTAGTAGCAATGTTTTGTTTCTTGAAAAATTCTAAGAGTAGATTTTAAATGTTCTTAACACACAAAATAAGTGGCAATGCACGCTAATTAGCTCAATTTAGCCATTCCACAGTAGATGCATGTATTTCAAAACATCATGTGGTACATGATAAATGTGTGAAATTTTTATTTATTTTATTTTTTTATTTTTTTATTTTAATTTTTATATTAAAATTAAAATATTTTATTTAATTAACAAAATAAAGACCTGTAGGCCACAATTCCAGGAGCTTAGAGTCTCAAAGAGTAGTCAGACCTAATTCTTGTCCTGAGGAACTTAAAGTCTGTTTGCAGAACAAGACAAGCAAACGTCACAGTCAATCAGTGTTGCTATAATCTAAACCAAAAATGAGCAAGAAACAACATAGGAGGGGTAGTACATCATTAATTTTTACATGGTTGAATTGATTGTGTTCAGAGGAGAGAAATAGAATTGGAGCGATTAGTCCATAAGACTCAGCTTATAATGGAAACTCTGATTTGTCATTGTGATGGCCAAGAGTCTATCCAATGCTTTTTCTAAAAAAATCTACAAATAAAATCCAAATTCCCAGTTCTGGGCCAGTGGCCGTTTGCAACTTAATTTTTGTGACTCACAGGTAATGAGTGTTCGTTCTCCGGCAGACTGAATTATTCTCCAGAGGCAGTCTGGGTTGTCAGCCTGTGGCTGGTCACACGGGGGCTTGGGCCACATTCACAGTCTGTCTTCATCTGTCCACTTCCTCTTGTCCATCTGGTTCCCGTTGGTTGCCCATAAAGCAATTACGGCATTGTGCCTGGAGCGAAACATTGATGGATCTAAATATATCAGTTCTGATCCCCAGCACTACAAATGATTTTAGTGAAAGTAATACAACCAAATGTCCCCACAAAAAAATTCCAACCCAAAGGAATTGCATGCCTAGCGAAACCCTTTCACACGGAGAGCCCTGCCTGGTGGGCTGGTTCAGGTAAGAGATTCTACATAAATGTGGGAACTACACATCCACCACCATAGACTGTCAGGGCCACGTTCTTGCCTCGATTTCCTTTCTGTGGTTCCCACTACCAGGCTGAAACATGGGCTAATATTTCCTGAGAGCTACATAACATAACAGAGCCAGGGGCATAGTAAGCACTCATTAAGAGACTCATGCATCTTTCTAACGTACAAATGTAGGCATTTCACTCACCTCCCTAAATCTTTCTAGGCGTGGTTCTAATTTCCTGCTGTGGTGTCTGAGACCTGTGGCAGGCGACCGCTGTTCCCCAAGCAGTGCCATCACTCAGCCTTCCACGCTCTGTGCTCTTTCTGCTAATTTTGGGGTATGGCCACAAGTTCCCTCTTACCTCCTGTGCATTCTGCCTGGAATCCTCCCTCCTCCGTGGTTTCCTTAGACCATGCTCCACCTGCACACCCATTGGTCCAGATTTCCACCCTCCTACGAGACCCTTGCAAGCATCTAGCACACAAATGGTCGGTTATCCCCCAGGGTTACAATCATTGATCTCTTGTTTACCTTCACCCTTAAAATATAAGTTCAGTGTTGGATGATTAAAAAATTTACTGTTCATGATATATGAAATTGCCCCCTGAAATTTAAACCTATATCAACAAATTTCATCTCACTTCAGCTCCTAAAAAGACATTATGCATTTAAAGTACAAACATGGCATTTGTTCTTTAAAACACAAATTCAGACATTAGAAGGTACCAAGTAAAAATAATTTCTGCATGAATATTATTCCCCAAAAGGTATTCACCACTTTGTTTCAAAAGTTAAGGATGAAATTTTTTATCAGAATGGAAAATGATCATGGAATACCGAAAGAAACTCTGATTAAATTCATATTTTAAGAAGTAGGATTTATTTTCTATAGCACAGTTTTGCTTATTCTTTTTTTTTTATTAAACACTGTGAATAAGGCTCAGCTCCTGTAGCACAGTGGTTACAGCACCAGCCACAAGACCAAGGGTGCCAGATTCGAACCCGACCTGGGCCAGCTAAACAATGATGACAACTGCAACAAAATATGACCACCAAGGGGTTTGAGGTTGCTGTGAGCTGTGATGCCACAACACTCTACTGAGAGCGACATAGTGACACTTTGTCTAAAAAAAAAAAAGCCAGAATTTTGGGCAGCACTTCTGGCTCAGTGAGTAGGGCACCAGCCCCATATACCAAGGGTGGCGGGTTCAAACACGGCCCCTGCCAAACTGCAACAAAAAAATAGCCAGGTGTTGTGGCAGGCACCTGTACTCCCAGCTACTCAGGAGGCTGAGGCAAGAGAATCACCTAAGCCAAGAGCTGGAGGTTGCTGTGAGCTGTGATGCCATGGCACTCTACCGAGGGCAACAAAGTTAGACTTTGTCTCTGAAAAAAAAAAAACACACTGTGGATAAGTTATATTGTTCTCTACAAAAATAGTTGCTGATGATTTCCAAAGACATAATTTCTTGTTAAGTGAAGGCTTAGCATAGAGATGGTACAACATGGGCCCCTGAGTTTTATTTCTCAACAGAGTCATTTGTTTAATGTCTGCTATCAGATGAAATGCAAATTTTTAGAGTATTTGAGAGAATGGTTCACATACCACAGACAGAAGTATAATGGGTTGTTTCATATGATCATTTTTATTAATAACAAAAAAATTGACCACTAAAGTTTGGGCAGTGAAAGGCATAAAGATTTATCAGTTAGGTCAGTCATTAAACTTGGCTGAAAAAAATGATAAATCTGTTAATTTTAACACTTTTTCTTAAAATATGCTAGGAACTTTTTCTGATAAGAGCCAAACAAACCATAAAAAAAAAAAAAAAGCCAAACAAACCCTAAATGAGATGCCGTCTTCTTGTAATAATTCCATTTATTATTTTCCATTACCTTTTTGGGTTTTCCCAGAAAGTCTTTCCTCTACTAAAAAGAAAAAGAAAACTATTTCTTTTTTATGTTGAAAGTGAAAGTTAAGTATCAGAGCAGACAACCCTACCATTTATTTAACAGTAATCACTCTGGTTAAATGTATATGTGCATCATATTTATTTTTATGATTTTTATTCTATTGATACTACAAATGCCAAAATTAAAAAGCAGAAAAATATGCATTTAAATATCTTACCATAGGTAAGATAGCATAGACTCTTACCATAGACTCTTAGAAGAGTCACACATGACCTATAATATGAGTCCTCAATTTATAGAAAAAATGTTCCTGGGCTTATCCTTTAAACATATTGCTATCCAGCACCTAAATGATCCCATTGTTGAAATAAATCCTATTTCTTCCTCTGACTAGTCAGTCAAATACAAATGCATGAATTAGTTAACCATCTTTTTTTTTTTTTATTGAATGGTAACTATACATTAATGCACTTCTAGGGTACAGTGTGGGGTTTTCACATGCAATCCGAAACACTTCCATCAAACTGGTTAACATAGCCTTCATATCTTTTCTTAGTTATTATTTTAAAACGTTCACATTCTGCTCTTAGAAAGATTCACTTGTACCCTTTAAGATAAACCTCAGAAGTGATCACTCCAATCCCCCTCCCTCCACCCATTACCCCCTTCCCTCACCCTACCCCCTCCCCATATTCTTAGGCTGTTATTAGGTTATAGGTTTCATATAAAAGGTATAAATTAGTTTCGTAATAGGGGTGTGTACATTGGATACTTTTTCTTCCATTCTTGTGATACTTTGCTAAGAAGAACATTTTCCAGCTCCATCCATGTGAACATGAAGGACATAAAGTCTCCATCTTTCTTTATGGCTGCATAGTATTCCATGGTGCACATATACCACAGTTTGTTGATCCATTCGTGGATCAATGGGCACTTGGGCTTCTTCCATGACCTGGCAATTATGAATCGGGCTGTAATTAACATTCTGATACAAATGTCTTTGTTGTAATGCGATTTTTGGTCATCTGGGAAAATACCTAATAAAGGAATTGCAGGGTCAAATGGCAGATCTATTTTTAGTTCTCTAAGTGTCCTCCAGATGTCTTTCCAAAAGGAATGTATTAGTTTACATTCCCAACAGCAGTGTAGGAGTTTTCCCTTTTCTCCACATCCACGCCAGCATCTCTGGTTTTGGGATTTTGTGATATAGGCTAATCTCACTGG